>JAASGM010000894.1:0-11662 GCA_023334215.1 Globisporangium cystogenes
CCTCACTGCAGCTGTGCGAGCTGCCTGGGACGATATCACCATCGAGGACCTCGCCAATCTGACCAGCAGCATGACTGATCGCTGCATCGCTGTTGTGCGCACCAAGGGAGCTAAGATAGGCTACTAGCGCCTTCAACACTCTCCACTACGAATGACAAGCCATGTTCACGCGCATATGCGCGCTGATTGCCCCCCAAAGTGCGCCAATCCAAGGTGTCCCTATCATTTTGTCGCGTCCTAGAAAAATGGGTCACACTTAAAATGACCGTCCTGAGTGACCCCTTGCTTGTTTCGAGCTCAAATTATATCTCCAAAGAGAGCACAACGCGCTCTATCATCTATAAAAAAATCACGCTCGCAAACGCATTATTGAAGAAAAAATCGATAGTTTTCTGATTTTTTTACCCTGTCCCTATCTTTTTGACGCGCACTGTATGCATCTGGATGCTTTAGTTTGTATAATACGGATGCTAGACGTGTCAATGCTGAACGTCTCCATGACACGATATTCGTGCAGACCCAACATCACCACTTCACGATGCTGCCATTCGGTAGAGTTGCGGATCAGCAAATCTCGGTGGCACAAGTTCACCCACACCCACGTGGTGCTCTTGCACACAACAGCAGTCGCGAAGGAAAGAGGACAGAGGAAGAGGACGACTCTTTCTGTCTGTCGAACGCGACGAACGCGACCTGAGTCTGTGGGGCGCCGTCATCACCGGACGCACACCGGTTTGCCCGCTCCGCTGTCGACCGTGCTGATCGTTCTGCTCATTCGTGAAGCTGCGCGACAAGACATCGGCCACATAGCTTCCTCTTGTTCGAGTGTACGCGACCGTCTCACCGGCGAGCAAGATACACGGGGAGAGCGGCCAAGCGGAGACCTGTGGTGTCATGCGGCCATCCAAGCTCCCGGCCGCTGGTGCTGGCGGTGGCACCGCCGGCGCCTCGCGCATGGAGCGACCCCGAGGCGGCGGCGGTCATCACAACCGACCAGACGATGTCACGCCAAGCTCCACGAGCTCCTCCTCCTACGCCCACTTCGACTTGACGCAACCATCGCTCGCTCCGTCGCGCGTGCTCAGCCCGCGCCGCTACACAGTCCGCTCGATCACGCCGAGCCCAGTTCTCTATCCATCGACGAGTCCGCGGTCGTTCGCGACGGACTCGGCGTTCGACGCATCCGAGCTCCTCCACGCGCCAGACTCAAAGGTGAAGTCGCGCGCAGCCACCGGCGCGCCACGCACGAAAGTGACGCTCTTCAGTCAGCGCCACATCGGACTGCTCGTGTCGCTTGCTTTCGCGAGCGTGTTCACGTCGTGCATCAAGCGCGGACTGCTGCCGTTGCTCAAGAGCGAGCTCAAGATGTCCCAGACGCAGCTTGACGCGGCGCAGGTGCTTGTGATCCTGCCATGGGCGAGCAGCTTCTTCCTCGGCTTCTGCTCCGACGCGATCCCGATCTTGGGCTGCCACCGCAAGTCGTACATGGTGCTCGGCTGGCTCGTGGCGTCGGCGTCGCTCTTCGCGCTCTCGATCATCAACTATGCGCAGGAGTACGACACGCGCCTCAAGAGCGGCGACGTGACGCTCAACGCCGAGGACCGCAGCCAGGTGCTGGACCTGTACGTCGCGCTGCTCGCACTCGCGAGCTTCGGCGGCATCCTCAGCGTCATCGTGGCGGAGATCTACGTGATACAGCAGTCGCGGCGCGAGCCTTTGCGCTACCGCGGCCACATCGTCGCCACGTTCCTCATCACGCAGTTCTCGTGTGAGATGGTCGGACAGATGATCACAGACCTCGTGATCTTCCACGTGACCAAGCTCGGGAGCTTCCCACTCCTCACGTTCCGGAACCTGCTCTTCTTCTTCGTCGTGTACGCGCTCGTGCCGATCCCGGTGCTCATCTGCTTCTTCGACGAGCGGGTCGGAGACCCGGACGAGCGCCAAGTCGAGCTCGAGAGCGGTGAGCGCAAGGCGAGGAAAGGGCTGCACACCGCAGACTGCGACGCTGAAGACGACGACGACGAAGACGATGGCGTCGACCTCGGCGCCAGCGTCGTGCCAGTGCTCGGAGGGGGAGAAGACGACAGTGATGACGACCAAGACGGGAACCGAGTCACCGAGCAGTACAGCAGGACTCCGTCCAAGCGCCGATGCCCGTGCAGCTTCTTGACGTCGCTGAAGCTCCACGCGAAGACGCTCTGGCGGACGCTGCGGCGTGACTCCACGTGGCGCATCGTGCGCTTCCTCAGCTTCTTCATCTTCTTCACCGAGTTCACGCTCGAGTACCCGATGCAGATGCTCGAGCGCTGGTGCGGCATGACGCTCAAGCTCGAGTCGTCCGGCAAGATCCTGTCCGAGGCCATGTACGCCATCGCGGTCTTCACGTGGAAGTTGCTGTGCATGGACGCGGACTGGCGCCTGCTCATGGGCGGCACGCTCGTCGGCGTCTACCTCGTGCCGCAGGCCGTGTACTTCTACCTCGCGATCTACGGCGTCGGCCGCAGCGGCGAGACGTACGTCATGTTCTCCATGCTGCGGGGCTTCGTCCGCGGCATGATCGTCGTGATCCAAGTGGCGCTAGCGGTCGAGATCACCCCGCGCGGCAGCGAAGGCGCCACGCTCGGCGTCGTCGTGTCCATCGGCACGGCCATGCGCTTGATGGCCAACACGTACTCCAACATCCTCGGCAACTGGCTCACGAGCGCCGGCTCCAAGAGCGGCGACATCTCGGGGGCCAGCGCCGCGGGCGACGACGACGACACGCGCGCGATCCGCAACGGCGTCGCGAGCGCGCTCGGCGTCTGCTTCTTCATGCGCCTCATCGCGCTCTTCGGCCTCAAGTTCCTGCCCAAGCAGAAGCGCGCGCTGCAGGCGCTGCTCCGCGCCGAGACGCCGTCGCTCGGCAGCGCCATCTCGGTGCTCGCGACGCTGCTCGGCTCGCTCGCGTTCGTCGCCGTCGTGAACGTCTGGATCGTCACGCCCAAGGCCGCCCACACCGCGGGGGCGGCGGACACGGTGGTCGGCTAGTGTGCTGTTGGTGCTGGCTGCTGTACTATAAACTTACGTACGCGACTACAACATGCTCACATCGCCGATGTGGCCGTCGTCGCCGCGTGAAGCTGGGCGGCCTCGTCGCATCGAGACCGTCCCGTCCGACTCGCGAGGGTCCTCGTCGTCGTCCTCGTCGTCGCTATCGTCTTCTCCGTCATCATCGTCGTCGTCGTAGTCGTCGCCCTCGGCGCCGCTCTCCGCGAGCGTCTGCGCGTCTCCTCCGTCCGCAGCGGCGTCGTGGCCGTGCTGCTCGTCGGCGTCGCTCTCGCGGCCGTCCTCGGACGCCGACGCCGCCGACACGGACGCCGTCGACGTGTCGAGTAGCTGGACGTAGCCGATCGATGAGAAGTCCTGGCACCCGGCGATGAGCTGCTGCTCGCGCACGATGAGCTCGTTGCGCAGAGCGCGCCAGCCGTCGAGGCGCAGCTGCCTCCTGTCGCCGTCCGCCTCCTCCTCGATGCTGCTCAGGCTGCTGCTCCCGCTGCTGCTCACAGACTCGCTCGAGTCACTCATGCCGCTGATGGAGCTCAGGCGGTGGTCGCCGAAGAGCGACACGTCTCGCGGCAGGTGGCTCGTGCGCGGCAGCTGCCGCCTCCGGCGCGCCACGACCATCACGGCCACGATGGCGCCGACGAGCGGCACGCCCACGAGCCACGGCATGCTGGCGTTCATGTTGAGTCCGGACCGGTTGGCTTGCGAGCTCGCCTGGTTGGACGACCCCGACTGGCCCGACAGAGGCTGCCCGTTGCAGATGAGCCCGCCGAGCACGTCCGAGCGCACGGGCGCCTCGCACACCGCGACGCAGACACAGTCGTTGTGGCCGAGGCAGAAGTTCGAGAGCCCCTCGGTCACGTCGAACTCGATGACGTTACGGAAGACCGTGCGCTTGCACTTCTGGCACACGGGGTCGTTCGCCTCGCAGTACTGCGCCGCCGGCGACGGGAAATACACGGGCGACTGCGACAGCATCGGCTTGGTGGCGTTTGTGGACGACGTCGCGTTGCGGAAGTCCGTGTCCCTGGCGCCGTGCTTGACAGTGGCGAGTGGCCTGCAGCGGCCCAGGGGGTCCACGTAGCATCCCTGACAAGCACGACAAGCGTCAGCGGCGGTTAATGCGTTCAGGATCCGCGCGATGGACGCACCTTCCCCTTGTACACGACGCCGCCGTTGAGGCAGTCGAAGCACGAGCGGTAGGCGGCGCAGCCGTCGGCGTCCGGCGGGTAGAACTCGCACGGGAACGCGCGCGTCCAGCCCGGGTCGTAGCCCACGGTATCCGGGTCGAATGAGTACGAGCCGGACGCCGACGACGCGAAGTCGCTCGCTGAGCCGGCCGAGCGCGAGCCGCCGCGCTCCCGACGGCTCGTGGGTGTCGGCGTCGGCGTCGGCGTCGGCGCTGGCGTCGGCCGCTTGCTCGTCGCAGGCTCGTCCTCCGCGCCGCGCGAGCTGTCGGACGACGACGCCGAGGGGTCCGCCATGCTCCGGAGGGTGGTGCTGCTCGTCGCGGAATGGAGCTCTTCGCGTGCTTGCTCGTGTTCGTGCTTGCTGACTCTTTGCTGGCGAAAATCTGGTGTGCTGAGAGCGAAATATCCGAGGGAGATAGCGAAAACAACTGGCGTTCAGTATGCACACAAGTCGTACACGAAATTCGATCACGCAGGGCGATGGCAGTCAGTGTGTATGCATGCACCTCGAAGTGCTGGTGCTCTTGTATGGCGCTGGCGCCGGAGCAGGCAAGCGCCGAGTGCCGCGTGCCTGCTACGCGGTCGAGGTGGACGGCGCGACAACAGGGCGGGTCGATGGATGAATGGCACTGCCAGCACAGGGCAAAGGAGGGCGGATGACAGCTGGGCAACGGGACCCACAACGCCGCTGAAGGTGGGACCGCGGCAGGAGAAAGCAGGTCGACGCGACTCGAACGCACTCACTGAACGACGCTCCATTCACATCTGCACACTGATTCCTAACCTGCGTCTCCCTTTGCGTCGCCCGAGAGCGGCTCGCGCGGCAGCAGCTCGATCTCGATAAATAGTCGCGGCGACAGCCGCCAGGAGACAAGCGGCGACGAGCTCTCTGCTCCTCTGACACCATCGCTGTGCTGCCGGTCGTCTGGTTTGCCGACTCCCAGCGCAGTTCCTCTTGGGATCGACCGAGAGGCGCGAGCTGGAACGCGATCGGAGCTTTTCACGCTTCGAGCAAACTCGCTCCGCTGGACGCGCTTGTCGCTGAGGTGAGCTCCCCACCGCGGACTCGAGCGAAGTCTCCACAGCTCGTCCCTCACGTTGCTGAAAATCCCAAATGACCTCAACTGGCTGGTTGAGCCTCCCGAGTCGAACACCGATCGCCACGCTGAACTCGCCGGCCGTCGCCGCTCACAGCACCTCGTACTCGTCGTCCATGTCTTCAAAGTCCGGCGCGCTCGCAGTTGCGCGTACTGAGAACATCAGAGGCGCCGACGCCATCACCGCCATAGGCACCGGGATCGCCATCGCTGCCATCGGCGCCGACGGCATCGCCGTGTCGATCTCGGGAGCCGACGGCTCGACACCCAGAAACTGCACGTGCGAGTGCTTGACCGGCGACACGTTCTCCACGCCCGCGAATCGCATGTGCTCCTTGTTGATCAGATCCTCGCGCATCGCTTGCCAGCCGAAGAGGTTGAGGATCCGGGACCCTGACACCGTCGACGTCACCGTGACCAGCGTAGTGTTCGACGGCGAGGAGCCAGACTCGGGGGTCGTCACTGTGTTAGCCGAGGCGTCGCCGCTGTTGCCCGCTCCGCTGTTGCTGCTACTGTTGCCCTGCTCCAAGCTGCCTCCCCGGCTCCGGTTCTCACCGCGCGTGCGGATCCGGTAGATCGCGAACACGGTCACGACGACGAACGCCATGGCGCCGAGGATCATGAACACGGACGACATCCCCGAGACGCCCGTCTCGGTGTTCTTGTCCTCCTTGGCCGCGAGCGCCTTCGCGTAGCATTCCTTCGGCGGCGGCGGGTTATCGCGCCGCGCTTCGCACGTGGCGACGCACACGCAGCCCCGCTCGCCGTAGCAAAACTTGTTCCCGCCGCTCTTGGTCAGCCCTTCGATGTAGTCGGCGAACACCGTGCGGCGACACTCGGTGCACACCGGGTCCGTGCGCTCGCAGTAGCGAACGGCGTTCGCGGGGAAGTGCAGCCACCAGGTGTCGATGGGCGGCGCCGTCGTGGGGACGCTCACTTCGCTGTCGCCAGCCGCGGACGCGGCGACTGCGACGACGAACGCCGTGCTGTTCACGCTGGCGTTCTGCGCCGCCGTGGTGTTGGGGTTCGCGGGCTTCGCGCAGCGGAAGTCGCGCGCGCGCCGGTACTCCTTGCGCGCCGGCACGCAGCGGCCGTACTCGCTCACCATGCAGCCGCCCTCCTCGGTCTTGACGACGAAGTTGAGGCAATCGTAGCACGAGCGCGGCTCGGCGCACTCCTTGAACTTGTTGGGGTAGAAGCCGCAGGAGCCTGTGGTGCGCCGACGCTCGAGCTGCTGCTCGGGCGACTCCTTGCTGCCGCCAGACTTGCTGCCGCAGTCGCTCGCGGAGCCCGGCGGTTTGAACGCGTCGTACGGCGCCGCTGGTGCGTGGAAGGGCGACGGCGCTGGGAACGGCGTCGGCAGCGGCGTCGCTGGCAGCACCGTCGCGACTGGCGAGATGACCGGGAAGACGATGTCGCCGTCCGCGGACGTCGAGTCGGCGGCGACGGACGCGGCGGAGCCCGTCATGCTGCTGCTGCGGCTGCGGCTGCGCGCTGTTCGCTCGGCTCGTGGCGCGCGATCGCGTCGTGTGGCGCGAGCGTGAGCGCGTCGAAATGGCGAGTGTGAGGAGACAGACCTGCGAGGAGAGGTTCAGAGCGGCGGATGAAAAAGACTGGGCGACTGTATTGGCAGCTGGCGGACGTGAAAACCCGACCCCTATCCTTTGTCAACAAGTCAGAGCAGTTTACCAGTCCGGCAACAAAGTTGCTTGATACCGTGCTTCTTTTCGCGGCGGCGTCGATCAAGTGCAGCAAATCTCCCGTCGCCGCCCTCATGTCGCGCCACCAAACGCATCGACTCGATGCCATCGAGTCCGACGCGCTCGCAGAACAATCAAGAACTCGCGACTGCTTGAGCGATGTCGCCACCGCCGGAGTTTGCTCGAGAATCGTCGGTCCGCCCTGCCCAGCACGAGGATCCTCAGGTCGAGCTCTCTTCTGGTACTACAGGTCTCCAGCTGGAGTTCTCGTGTAGCTCTCGAGTAGGAGAGCGCCTCAAGTCGGAGCCTGCGTGCGCACAGGATGGTGACCTGCTGGTCCGAGTCGCGAGACTGGTCGGGATAAGCGGTACAGGCCGGCCACTCGAGCTTTGGAATGGACGACGCGTGCTCGTTCCTGGCGCCCCAGGCCGACGGCTGCCGCGCGCCGCGCCCGTGCGTCGACTGCCTCCTCTTCAACGTCGACAGCGAGCTGGCGGTGAGAACGAAGCGGTCGTAAGCTCTGCGTTCATTACGAGCGACTGACGACTGCGCGATGCCACCAGGGCTGCTTGGTCAACGCCGTTGGCAAGTGCGTGGCCGTGGCTGGGAACTACGACGCAGCGCTCGACTTCCGAGACGCTGGTGCGTCCAACAACATATCGGATCCGCGCCTCGCCCGCCTCCAGTTCCGCGCGAGTGATGCCACGTACTGCGATGTCGACGATGCACTCTGCGCGCAGTGCCGGATCGCCGTCTTCCCAAAGGTGCACAACAACCCCAACAGTAGCAGCGGTGGCGGCGGCAGCACCATCGATCCCGCGGCTGCTACGACCGCTTTCTGCTATGGGAGCAACAACTGCGTATGCATCGCTGCGTGCGAGTCTACGCGCTGGTCGGAGATCGTAGGCGGCACCAAGTGTTTCGGGGCCGACAACAGTACGGACACGAGCTCGTCACCCGACGACGGCGGCATGAAAGCTTGGGAGACCTCGCTCGTCGTCATCGCGGCGCTGCTCGTAATTCTGATCGCCGCAGTGTGCTTGAAGGGACGAGGAGATAAGAGGCGTGCACCGAGCTCGGTCTGGACCACGATCCTCGAGCGATGTCGGAAGAAGGCTCCAGAGCAACGAGCAGACCCTGATGCGCTGGATAGAGAAGAGCAAGACGGCACCGACAAGGAAGCAGAGAGCGGCCCAAAGCGCGAGGGGCTCAGTCTGTTCGGCTGGCGCTCGATGCGCGAAGAGCTCATCGACAACGAGACCCACCGACTCGCGCAGTTGGACGGGGAGCAGACTCCCGGAGCGGGGTTCATCCAGTTCGCCGACACGACCCCGTCGGCTCCATACTTCGAAGACGAGATGGAAGGCTCCGCGGCAGCGCTCGCAAAGCCCTCGGCGCCATCCCACGAGCTGTGACGCGATCACACACGCGACGACTACCTCACATAGACTCTTATTTACTATCGAAGCTGCTGCTGCTGTAGTTGCTGCTGAGCCATCGCTTGACTGGGAGACGCAGGGCGATAGCCCTCGCCGATCTCCACAACAACGTTCAGTCCGTGATGTTTGCTCGATGTGACGCCACCACCGTCGCTGAGCTGCTCGAGTTCGCTGTCGATGAGTCGTTGTCGATACGCCCACCAACTCGCGAGTGATAGGAGCGGACCCCTGGGTTCTGCGTGTCGGCGTCCACGGAAGCGCTGGCGAAACAGGGACCGTGTTGCAGAGCCATCTACCGTTCGCCGCGCACAGCACAAGCCAACAGCAGTCGTGGTCAGCTGCTTCCAGTGTTAAAAGCAACGCTAATCAATAGCAGCGAGCGGCGTTGTTGTCTCACGCACCTTCGTGTGTGCGCGGGGAGTTGTAGGACCAGACACTCACGACCAGGAACGCGGCGCCAAGCACGAAGACGAAGGCGAAGTTGGCAATCGACGCCGAGTGCGAGGACTCCAGTAGTGCATCCGTCGCGCTTGGCGGCGGCGTGGCCCACGTAAGAGACGAGGGGGCGGATAAGCTGCCAAGGTCGCTGCTGCTGCTGCTGCCGCCGCCGACGGCAGCGGCGGCGAGAGCCAAGCTACGCGCCGCCATCGCAGCTCTCCGACTTCTGCCGTTGTCGATTTGTTGCTTCCTCGATGCTGATAAAGTTTTGGTACCGGTACATTCGATGTATAAGTACTAGTACACTGTACCACGCTCGAAATGACTCAGTACCAGTTCATGGAAATCAACACAGTGTTTGGGTGTCACACGGCACACATGCACCTAGAACCTCCGGCAGAATCAACCCGCGGTACCCAGAACGCAGTCCTGGCGCAGGCTGGCACCGCATGGACTGCGAGGTCGCGGTCAGCTCGCCGTTCAAACTCGCATTCTCCGATTCGCACGCTCCAGCACACATCGCGACGACAGCATCCGCAACATGTCGGACAGCAGCTACAGCTTCGACACCGACTCGCTCGAGAAAGCGTTCAACTACATGATCGTCATCTACGTCATTGGCAGCATCCTCGCCTTGGTGTTCTGGGCTGTGGTCATCTACTTCTGCATCCGGGGCTGCAGGGCAGTCGCTGAGCGTCCGCGTACGTTCGTTCGACTCCATTTGCTTGATCCAAGAGCGCTCGCTTACCCCCGTCGATCCGCTCGTGTGATGTGTTTTGCAGAGATTGTGCAAGTCCAGCAAGCACAGCAACCGCAGGTTCACTACGTCGTGTACCACGAGGGCGTCGACGCGAACGGCCGACCGGTCATGTACGCGCAGCCTCCACAGCCTGGCCAGCAATACCCGGTGGTGTACGCCAACCCGCCGCCAGGTGTCCAGGGAAGCGCTCCTACTTCCTCAGCGCAGAACGTTGTGTAGAGGGCAAGAGTATGACAAAGGCGCTCGTTGCACCAAGTTGTGCAGTCCCCACCTAGCTCGCACCGAAACACACACGATATGAATGAAGATCGTCACTATTTACTCACGACGCCGTCTTGCTGGAGGAGCTCACTTCGCACAGAACATCAGCCCAGCCCGCGCGTCCTATCTGTCGATTCGGTGTCCTCGCGCTGTGGTCACGTGACGCGGTTGTTCCTCGCGTTCGAAGTCTCGTGTACTAGTACACTACCAACATATCCAGCGAGTGGAGCTGGTCCCGGTGGACCTCGGTGCACCCCGAACTGTCCTGGGCACTCGTTGAAGGCAAAAACTGGATCTCCTGCTGGACGGTTGCTCGGTTGCAGCGCTCGCTCCTTCGCGAATCAGCTCTGACAGACGGCGGCACCACCAATCTCGCTGAAAGCTCGCGAACCTCGAGCACCGAGTACGAAGGCCTCGATGAACCCACTATGACGAGCACACGATCCGCGCGCGAGTTCTCCAGACGCGGATCGTGTCCACGAGAATCCGGGTGCTCGATCAACAACACCGTGAGAACCTGCAACTTGGAAACCGACGCAATACCACCACGTTCACCTGCTGCTCCCTTGCGCGCACACTTCGCGATTCGCCCTCACGGAAGCACAGTCCCGGACCGTCGGCCATGTCTTCGTTCGACCCCAACCTGGAGAAGCGCATGGGGGAAGTCACCAACGCCGTCATCACCTACGCGATCGTCGGCGCCGTCGTGGGGCTCCTCTTCTTTGTCGTCCTCGTGTACATGTGCTACCGGTTCGCCAAGTCGGCGAGCCAACGTAAGATGGACGGACGTTGTCTTGCTCACTATGTGGCAGTCGCTGATCTCGCACGCTCGTTCTTCGTCCCACGACAGATTCACGGACGATGCCTCCAAGCCATCTCCCGTGTCACGATCCGAACGCGCAACACGCAGCCACCAACCCCGGCGCCGTCGTCTACTATGTGCAGCACAGTGCACAGAACATGAACGGTCAACCTGTCTTCGTGCCCGCACAGGACTTGCCCCCAGGAGTGATGCCGTACAGCCACGTTGGACCTCAAGCTAACCCTCCGACGCAAGGAGGGTATGTCGTGACGGACGTGGCGAGACAACACCCCACTACCGCAACACTGTGATACTGAAAGAGAGTTGGGGAGCTTGCTCGTGTGTCCACGGTGAATAGATCTCGGACAGTGGCAAGTGTATCGTTATCTTGTGTCTGCTACCGTGCTTGATCTTGAAGTCTGGGACTCTGCATCATCTTACGTTGGTTCGGCAACGTTTCGTCTGCACACGCTGACAACGAACCAAGATCCTGATCGTGGTCATGAAGCAGGACATGTTCATGCCGCAAGTGTTTTGGCCAACACGCTGGAATCGCTTGTATTGAAGCACTAGTGTGGTCTTGAGAGGTGGCTTGGCGACGCCGGTCGGAAGCCGTCGCCCTCCTCCATGATCACTTGACTTGGTAGCGCCACAGAGAGCGTCACCGCGTCCACTTTTACACCAATTTGCTGCTGTTCGCGATCGATCAGCACTTCCCGATACGCGTACCAACCTTCGAGCGAGAGTCTTCGATTGGCATGGCCCGCCGCAGCGCGCCGTTCCCGGAGAGCGCGGCGCTGCCCTCGAATGCGGGCGTCGTACCGATCTGCATCGCACAAAACGTCAGCACGCCGTCACGAAATGCGCCACCAAGCACACCGACAGACTCACTCTGGTGGAACTGCGCGACGCACGAGCGCACTGTCATCG
>JAASGM010000895.1:0-11658 GCA_023334215.1 Globisporangium cystogenes
AGCAGTGTCGCCATGGACAGTGGCAGCAAGGGAGACGCCATCGCGTGAAGGTTGTCCGAAGGCCGATGCGAGAGCGCAGCTGCGAGAGTGAGGGCTGGTCGAGTCCGACGTGTCACGGGTGTCGGTTCAACCAGACGTCGTACGTCTCGAAGTCGGTTGTGGTACTCCCGTCGTCCTCCTGGCCTCCTCTTCTATCGGTCGATTGACGGTGTGTTCATCACCACCACCACCACCACCCACTCTCTCTCTCCTCCTCTATAGCTCACCCAGCGCCGCCTTCGCGGCGAAGAACCCTTCGAGCTCGCTCGGCGCCAGGAAGACCTTCTCGAGCGTCGCGCGCGTCTGCACCTCGACGAGCCCCTCGAGCGCGAAGCGCTTGCCCACGACGACGCGGAACGGGTACCCGAGCAGCTCGGACTCGGCGAGCTTCGAGCCGGGGCTCTCGCGCCAGCGGTCGTCCAGGATCACGTCGTCGCTGTCCAGGCCGGCGACGGCGCCGGACGCGAGGGCGTCAGCGATCGCGGCCGCGGTCTGCGAGAGCGGCTCGTCGGCGCTCTTGCTGCCGATCGGCAGCACGACGACCTTGTACGGCGCGATGGCCGCGGGCCAGATGATGCCGTGCTTGTCGTGCGAGGCCTCGACCGCGGACGCCACGAGGCGCGTGACGCCCATGCCGTAGCAGCCCATCTCGACCACCTTCTTGACGCTCTTGTGCGGCTCCGCGCTGTCGGCCTCCGTGAACGTCACGCCGAACGGCTTGGAGTACTTCTGCCCGAGGTAGAAGACGTGGCCGACCTCGATGCCGCGCTTTGCCTGCAGCGCCGCCTGCGCGCAGCGTGGACACCCATCGCCCTCCTGCGCCAGGCGGAAGTGCCCGTACTCCACTCCCACGAGCGCCTTCGCGTCGAACGCCTTGGCGGCGCCGGTCACGAGCTCCGCCCACGCGTGCGCGTCGTGCTCGTGCTCGTGCTCGTGCTGCAGCGAGTCGTCGACGAAGACCGAGAGGCGCTGCTGGCTACGCAGGCTCTCGAAGTCCAGCGACGCGAGCGCGCCGGCGCTCACCGCCTCGAGCTCCTCGTCGTCGAAGAAGCGCTTGAGCGACAGGTCGTTCACCTCCCGGTCGTGGCGCGCGAACACGACGGCGTAGCGCGGCTCGCGGGCAGCGGCGTCGCCGTCCTCACCCGCGCGCTCTCGGAGCACCTTCGCGGTGAACGGCGCCGGCGCTGCGTCGGCGTCGCGGCGGACTCCGAGCGTGGCGAGCGCCTTCCAGGCGTTCGCGTCTCCAGCGTCGACCTGCGCGCGCACGCGCTCGACCAGTTCCCCGTCGCCCGTGTTGCTGGCGGCGAAAGCCGTCGCCGCAGAGGCGGTCGGGAGCGTGCCGAGCGCCTTCTCGACGTTCGCCGCGTAGCTGCAGGCCTGCGAGGCGCACAGGAGGAGCGCGTCCTCGCCAATGTCGGCGACGACGTGGAACTCGTGCGAGAGGCTGCCGCCGATGTTGCCCGAGTCGGCCTCGACCTTGGCGATCGGCAGGCGCAGGCGCGTCGCGAGGATCGCCTCGTAGGCGCGCACGACGTCGGCGTAGGTCTCGAGCGCCGCCGCGAAGCTCGTGTCGAACGAGTACATGTCCTTCATGACGAACTCGCGCGTGCGCAGCAGCCCGAAGCGCGGGCGGATCTCGTCGCGGAACTTCCGGCCGACCTGGTAGAGGCGCAGCGAGCCGCCGCCGGCGCCCGGCTGGAAGTGGCTCGCCACGAGGCTCGTGATGCTCTCCTCGTGCGTCGGCGCGAGCGCGTGCAGCGCGTCGTGGCGGTCGGCGAGCGTCATGAGCTCCGGCCCGCGCGTCTGCCAGCGCCCGGACTGCTGCCAGAGCTCGGCCGGGATGAGCAGCGGCAGGTCGAGCTTGTTTCCGCGGATCGCGCGCATCTCGGCGTCGATGAGCGCCTCGATCTTGGCCACCACGCGCCGCCCGAGCGGCAGAAACGCGAACGCGCCGTGGCCGCTCTTGCGCACGAAGCCGCCGCGCACGAGCAGCTGGTGGCTCGGGATCGCCGCGTCCGCCGGCACCTCCTTCTCGGTCGGCGCCCACACGTGCGAGCGCAGCGCGTAGCGCGCTGGCGGGCTGGCAGCTGCGGAGGTGGTGGCCCGGCGCTGGCTCGCAGCAGCGGCGCGCGCGCGAGCTCTCGCCCACATGCTTGCTTGTCAATTAGTGGCTCAAGGTTACACTGCGTAACTTTGAAGGTTACCATGGTAACTTCTTTGTATAGGTTTGTCTACTATCTAAAATGGCGGACGCCAAGCACCAGGAAGCGACGCCGGCCGTGGCGCTGGACGCGCACGCGAGTCCGAGCCCAAGCCAGAAGCAGCGCAAGGCGCACCACAGCAAGCAGAAGAGCCAGCAGAAGGCGCCGATGCCCGCGGGCCGCGCGCGCAAGCTGAAGCAGCCGCGCGCGGGGGACATGCCGCGCGTGCTCGCCGAGCTGCTGCACGAGCCCAAGGTGGCGCTGCTGCACCGCGTGGTGCGCATCGTGGGGCCGAAGGCGTCGTGGGAGCTGCTGCGGGAGGCGCTGCGCGTGGAGCAGCAGGGCGGGCAGCAGGTGAACGCGTTCGGCAGCGGCGACCCGAACAAGTTCCTCGTGCAGGACGCCGCGACGCTCGAGAAGGCGCCGCGGCAGCGCACAACCGGCGGCATCTTCTTCGCGCTGCTGCGCGAGCAGGTGCCGCGCGAGACGTACCGCGAGATCTACGAGGTCGAGAACAAGAAGAAGAAGGACTTTAAGAAGCGCGCGCGGTACCAGAAGAAGCAGAAGTTCGAGCGCGAGATCGCGCAGCTCGGCTTCGACGACCTCAACATCGACCTGCAGGCGGCGGCGGTTGCGGCGGCGGCGGCTGGAGGCGGCGACCCAGCTACAACAGCAGCGACCGCAGCACCACCACCAGCGCCAGTCGCGCCGCCGCGTGCGGACGACGTGGAAGATGGCGAAGTGGAGGACATGGAGCTCATGTGAGCCGCTCGCCCGACTTCTCGGTGCGTCGGACCAGCGCCGCCCGCCGCCTGCAGACGCTCGCTCTCGCTCTCTCTCACGCCTTCCGCTTGTGCGCGCGCAGCTTAAGAACCTGCAAATCGCACCTCGAACAGCTCGGGCGGATGGACGGTGCTTGCGTTTCGCGCGATGACGAGTGTGTGTGCTGATCTGGATCGGAGGAGGTGATGCCGGTGCGATGGACTGCGGACTGTGGGGCAAGTGTTGTGGTGTGTGTGTGTGCGTTTGACGGTCAAGCGCGGCCTCTCGCTCGTTTCCGAGCGAGGCTGAAGCAGCGCAGCTCCTCTCTCAGTGGTGTCGTCGTCGTCAGTGTCGTCGGAGAGCTGCGGCGGATCTGGTCTTCGTGAGGAAGCCGGCGCAGTGCTCGCGTGCGGCGTGTCGCTCGGCCGCCGCAGACAACGTCGTGAACACCAGCGCCACCTGCGAGCAACCGACGACAGCCGACGACAACCGACGCCACACTCGCGATGAGGATCTCGAGGGCGGCGGCGACGACGCAGAGCTGCACACTCGCACCGTCGCCGCAATCAGCGCGGACGTGGCGACGAAGTGAGCGAGCTTGCGCACGAACGCGAGGGAGCTGCAACGAGCGAGCGAGCGAATGAGAGGCGCCGGACTGCGCGAGCTTCAAGCCGGCTTCGCGGTTGCGTGACGCACGCTGCCTCACGCTCGCACCAGTTGCTGACCACGAGGCTGCACGCAGCAGGTTTCGGTAGAGAGCCGCTGTCGTCCGACCGAGGCATCGGGCTTGACGAGTTCGTCGTCAGTGGTGATCCGCACGCGTTAGCGTTCTGGTACTACGTGCGAGTGAGCGATCGATCCATCGAACGCACCAGAGGAACGGGTTGCAGCAGCACAGCCCGATGCTGGCGCGGAGACCCGAGAGGGCGAGCGCTGCGACCACGAGCGGGACGAGCAGCACCGTGATCGCGACGAGCTGCTCGCGAGACAGACTGAGCCAGCCAGCCAGCCAGCTTCACAGGCGGATGAGGCACGAGCGAGGCAAACGAACCAGCAGATGAGCGCGTGTCTGGCGCCTGAACGCGACAGACGCCTGCAGCGCGAGCGCGAGCAGCAGCAGCCAGTGCGGCGCGACGAGCAGCGCGGCGCGCCACGAGAAGCGTGAGCCGCACGCTGCGGGCGTAGCGGTCTCCGCGACGAACTCCCATCCGCTGACGCCAGCAGCGATCTGCGTGGGTCCTGTACGTTGAGCGACGCTGGCGACAGGAGCCGTCTAGTGACACACACACACACACGCGTACGTACGAGCGCGCTTCGGATCGGGGGCCCCAGCGCTTGGCGCACGAAGATCGCGCGCGAGCCGAGCGGCTCGTCGCGCTGAAGATGCTGCCGCAGCCAGCGGCGGACCGACGCCATCGCGATGTGGAGCACGAGTGTGCTGAAGCGAGGACTGCAGTTCCGGTTCGATGGTGGTGGTGCCTCGCCGCACTTTCTCGAACCTGCAGCCTCTTGTCTGACCAACGCGCCACGCTGCAGTGCGCGCGTGCAGGAGACGACGGAGACCTTGAGGTAAAGGCGCTCTCTGTTAGTCAGAAGCGCACGCTGCGAAGCAGTCGCGACGCTGTCCGGTGCTGTGGCTGCTGGTATCGCGACGGCGTCACATCATGTGGTGACGCCGTATCATGTGACGGCTTATGACCGGCAACAGCGATCCTTGCGTGTCAAAAGATGGTCTTCGGGTGGTGGCGATCGCTTTGAGCGCGGCATGTTTCGCGTCGACCTTGCGAGAGATGTCGGGTGGGGTGTGCTGCTGCTGGGTTGCGGTCGGCCACGTCAGGCGCTCGCAGTCATCCTCGTGTCGCTTGGTCGGTTGGTTGGTCATCGCGCACCGAGCTGGTGCTGCTTGGATCGACTTCCTCGATGACGCGCTGACCAAGGATCGGCGCTATAGGACACGCGTCCGTGCGTCAAACAGAGTTCAGATCGCCGGTGACGCATGCGGACGGTGCGGTGCGCGTTCGGCTTCAACTTGTGTGCTGCTGGTGGAGTGCAGCAGCTTTGAGTTGTTCTTGTAGTGCGTTCCGCCCCCCGCGATGACCAACGCGCGCTTCTTGTCGGTTGTCATGCGCGACTTGGCGGAGTCCTCGTAATGTATCGCCCATTGTGCTCGACATAAAGCAGCGCAAATCACTGGAGATGTGGCAAGTCGCTCTACAAGAGCAGAGAATACCCTCTACAAGGCTCATGAAAGCGAACTTGAACTCACGAATCGACGCATCCTTCGCTCCCAACAGTGGCCCCCTGTTATGTAAGCACACCAAAAAATTGGCTCAAAACGCGATACAGAACCAGCCGAAGCACCAGAAGAAGCAGAAGACCAGACCAGAACGCTGGCTTACACACAACACACAGAGAGGAACCCGCTCGCCACCGCCCAAGTCGCCTTCAGCAGCTGCTACAGCCACCGGTAACTACTTGAGCTACCACAGCCCCAAAGGCTCCCAGGCTCCCGGGCGCGATGATGGACCTCCGCACGCACGCGTGGCCGACGAGCGCGGCCGGCGCGGGCGACGACGACGTCAAAATGCTGCTCGCGGACCTCGAGCACGGCGGCGGCGGCGACGCGAGCGACGACAGCGCGGATGGCGGCGACCGGCACGAGCTGGCGCTCAGCCTCGAGGCAGACGCCAGCACGATGGTCATGATGATGCTGCTGCCCGGCGTGAGCGAGGCGGCGGCGGCGGCGCCCGCGACCCCCGCGACGCCCGGGGCGATGGCGGCCGCGTCGCTCTCGGAGGAGGAGCAGCAGCGCGAGCTCGCGGGCGACGCGCAGGAGAGTCCGGACTTCAACGACGACGACGACTTCGACGAGGAGCTCTGGACGGCGGCGGCGACCCACGACGAGCCCTTCGACCTCATCGACGCCAACGAGGAGCCGCTCGCGCTCGGGCCGCTCGGTGAGCTGGCGGCCAGCGCGGGCGTCGGGCTGGCGATGATGGCGACCGCCGCCGCCGCTGGGGGCGACGCGAAGAAGCGGCGCGGCCGCAAGCCGTCGCTGAAGCCCAAGGCGACACCGAAGAAGGCGAAGCGTCCGCCGCCGTCGCCCTCGAAGGCGCGACTGCGCAACTACGAGCGCCGCAGCCGCACGAAGCGCGAGGTGCGTCGGTGTGTCGCGTCGATCCCTGTGATTACCGGTATTCCGGGTGCTTCGGATACCGGTAGTTTCGGCAGAAAAATATTCGCGTGGTTGTGGTGGGCTGAGCTGATCCGCGATCTGTGACGTGTGTGGGCAGAACACGATGCTGTCGATGAAGGACGTCGTGAGCAACCTCGAGGAGCAGATCATGACGTTCTGCCACAAACAGAACTTCGCGCCGAGCAAGCAGCAGGCGGTGCGCGACATGGCGGTCGAAGCGATCCGGCTGAACCACCAGAACTACCACCTCCGGAAAGCCATCGACGACCACAAGTTCTTCCACTCGATGATCGGGCTCGAGTACGAGCATGTACGTCTGCGAGCTTGAGGCTGCTGGGTCGGGTCGGGTCGGGTTGAGTCGAATCGCGTCGGCAATGCCGCCCCTCCTCCCGACTCTGCAAGGGAACTTGCTTCGTGATGGTCTGCTGATGCTTCGATCTTCCCACTCTCTCGTGATGGACAACGCAGCGCGAGGCGACACCGATCGAGAAGATCAACGAGATGATCACGCCGACATCGTGGCGTCCGCTGGACGAGGAGGCGTGCTTCGGCTTCATCCGCGAGAGCTACCAGGAGATCGAGAACTTCTCCAACAGCGAGGACTTTGTCTCGAGCGGCCTCGAGATCTGCGGCTGGCGCGAGAAGCGCAAGCTGTGCGGCAAGAACGTCAAGTTCCAGTTCCACAAGCGGTTCGCGAAGGACTGCAGCGAGGAGCTGGCGACGCGGAGCTGGGAGATGCGAGCCGTGCAGGACCAGGTGACTCGGTACTTCGGTCCGTTCCTGGACGTGCAGGTGGAGGTGATCCAGCGGATCGCAGCGGACGTGGTGGTCGTGCGCCGCAGGATCACACACACGCAGGACGGCTGGGTGCACCACACGATCTACCTGCTCTTCCGCACGAAGACTGCGGACGGCCACCTCGTGTGCATCCGGGATATGAACCCGGAGGACACGCAGGATATGAACGCGTTCGTGGAAGCCGCGACGGGGGCGTCGAGCCTCGTGATCTGGTCCAACTGCTTCATCTGGTGGAAGTTCACGACGCTGCCCAAGACCGAGGAAGAGCTGGACGGGTTCGAGGTCGAGTACGGCGGATCGCTGTCGTCGGCGACGTCCGCAGACGCGGCATTCTGGATGCGCGAGGTGCTCCTGTGCGCGCTGCGGTGGGAGAACCTCGTCATCGGCCCGTTGCTGACTTTATAAGGCGGTGACGGTGGCGACGAGGCAGTTAGCGCGTGTGGTGCGGCAGTTGGCGGCGACGGTGGCGTGGCGATGGATGTTGTGAGTGTGACGGCGGCGAGTAACAAGATGAAGCTGCGCTGGACGGATGCGAAGCAGTATGTCCGTGGTGCGAAACTCGAAGGCGAAGAGGAAGCACTTGATGCCTGGACCGACCATCGGGAGCGACGCCGCGCAGCCGCTCAAAGCTGCGTGTGTCTGCTGCTGTGCGTGCTGGGGGCAGTGGCGATGATCGTGTGCTTCGTGATAGCGCGGATTGCTGCGGTGCGTCCTGCTCGCCACGCGCAGGCTGTGCTGGAGCAAGTGAAGCAGGCGTCCGTGGTGGAGTTCTCGGTCACGTTCAAGGAGAGCAGCGCCGCCGTTCGGGACGACGACGAAGCCAAGCAAGAAGTGTGGCGCCGTCCAAGACGAGCGTTCTACAAGCACGCGGTGGTGAAAGCAAGCGGGGCTCTGGTCCCACGGACGTCGGAGGACTCTGGTCGGCTGCGCTTCGACGGATGGATCCACCTCGAGACGAACTTGAGCGAGCGCCACGAGTTGACGCTCGCGAACCACCGCGGATTCCGACGAGTTCGAGCGCTGCCGTCACTGGCGATCGTCAGCGAGGGCTGTGTGACCCCAGACGACATTCCTCCGCTGCACGCGATGGAAGCGGTCGCGGACTCTGCGTTTCGCGCACAGGATCTCGCGGCGTTCGGCGTGAACTGTTCGTCTGGACAAGCGATCGAGATGCTGTTCGTGGACGTTCCGTTCGTGCACTGCTTCGACCGGCCGGCAGTTCTTCGCCCGGAGCTGGTGCATCTCGCTCCGGACAGTGTTCGCGAGGCTGCGACCCCGTTGTCCAGCTCGACGCTCGTGCTCCACGGAGAGCAGCTCACGGTCGAGGCGATCGTCAGGGCGACGCAGCAGTCGCAGACGCTGCTGCTGTCGACTGGAGGAGGCGGCGTCAAGAGCGGCGAGTGGTCTGCAGCGACCGAGAGGGCAACTGAGAGCGTTCCTGCGTCGTGCATGTACTTGGAGGCGCCGGTGACGTCGGGTCGAGCGAAGCGGAGCCTGTTGTACCACCTGCTGCCTCCGCGCTGACGTCGAGCGCAGGACGTGGTGACTATCGTATTATTGAGCTTGTGTTTGGCTGTCGGCCTCGTTGCGCTCACTCGCTCTGCTGCTCGCTGTCGTCGGCGTCGACTCGGACGCTCTCGATCGCAGAAGCCACAGAAGCCACAGCTTCCTCTTCGGCAACGCAGTCGTCGACCCACACGAGCACCTCGGGCTTGTCGGTCTGCAGCGCGAGCGCTCGGATCGCAACAAAGTCCACGAGCTCGCGCTTGTTCGCGACCACCCAGTGCAGCACCGACACGTTCGCCTTGGCGACCGCCTTGGCCACGATCTCGTCCGAGCAGCCCTCCGACCGGTTCGCGTGCAAGAAGTCGAGGATCTCGCCGCTCGCCGCGTTGTCCATGGCGGCCGTCGTGCAGCCTTCGTGCCGGTTGTGGTGCAGGAACTGCAGGACGTCGACGTGACCGTTCTCCGCCGCGAGGTCCATCGCCACCGTCGTGCAGCCCTCCGTGCGATGGAAGTGCAGGAAGAGGACGACGTCGAGGTGCCCGAACGTCGCCGCCGAGTCCATCGCCCACGTGGAGCAGCCGTCCACGCGGTTCTCGTGCAGCCACTGGACGATGTGGAGCAGCCCGTGCTGCGCCGCGGTGTCGATCGCCGTGCCGCTGAAGAAGAAGTCGTTCTCGTGGAGCCACTTGATCATGTGGAGGTTGTCGTAGCCGGCGGCGTTGTCCATGCGGATGCTCTTGCTGAGCTCGTAGGACTCGGGGTAGTGCTCCATCATCCAGAACATGGTGCCCATGTCTCCGCTCTCGGCTGCTGCGCGGATCATGCCGGGCGTGCAGAAGCGGTAGGAGCGGGCGTGGAGCCACTGCAGAACCTGGAGGTGCCCGGGCTTGAGGCACACACGCTCGAACAGGTAGTGCAGGAACGCCTTGGAGCAGTCGTCGTTCGTGAGCGAGTGGGTCCAGTCGAGCAGCTCCGCGTTCGCGCTCATCACCGCGAGCTGCACGATCTGGCTCGTGCACACCGCCTGCTCTGGGTCTTGGCTGTAGATCGCCTTGGCCGCCTCGAGGTTGCCGCTCTTGACGGCGCGGATGAAGGCTTCGGAGGCGCACCCTTGCGGCTGGATCTCGGTCTGTCCCTTGCTGCTCGCGCCGCCGTCGTGCTGCGAGGGGAGCGTGGTCTGCGTCATCGTCGTTTGTCGTGCAGGGGAAGTCTGGAACTGAGAGGAACGGAGGGGAACGAAGAGGAACGGAGAGGAGCATGCGACCTCCCACAGAGACAGTCATTCCGGTTCCGTTCACTGCGATCGAGCGTACGGAACAAGCACGACGCCTTCGGGTCAACTTGTACATCATGAACACGTTGTTCTTACTCGTACTCCTACTTTGCACACATGGCCGCATCGAAATCCCCATCTCTCTCTCTCACTCTCTCACTCTGCTCCCCCCTCTGCTCTCCTCGCTTCTTCACGCTCTTCTCTCCAGCCTCTCAGGAACGCGTCCGCTTGCTGCGGAACGACTGGTCCAGCAGCACGTTCTCGATCATCTGGTGGCTCGCCGTGATGTTCCACGCGGTCGAGTTGAGCACGAACTCGGTGAGCGCGCCGACCGTCGGGTCCTTCGCGTGCACGTCCTCGCCGAGCTCCGGCGTGATGATGTAGCACGTCTGCAGCAGCGTGAACTCGGACGACATGGTCGCCGGGCGCTTGATCATCAGGTACCCTTTCTCCCGGAAGCGGATGCCCGCGGTCGGCTCGTCGCAGAACTCGAGCGAGTCGATGTGGGCGCCCCAGATCAGGATCACGCGGTCCTTCTCCACGTACCGCCGGATGATCTGCTTGACCTGGAAGTCCGCCTTCTTGCCGTTCACGTACAGCTCGGCGCCGATGCGCTCGAGCACCGTGTCGTCCGTGTTCTCCATTTTCTGCGCCAGCACGGCAGGTCACATCGAGACACCGTGAGGTGAACGCTCCGCGTCCCCCGACACAGCGCCGACGCCGCACGCACCTGCGGGTGCTTCTCGTAGTAGAAGCGCAGCGGGATGTTCTGCATCGAGTGTGTCATGTGCTGCCACACGGCCGTCGCGGTCGCCTCCATGTCGAACGGCATCACCTTGTTCGCGATGATCTCGAGGTACGTGCCGATCGAGTCGTCGATCTTGATCTGCGCGTCGCGGTACGACGTCTCCATCTTCCCGAGCCCGTTCGCCTCGAACACGCTGTCGATCTCGCCGTAGCAGTGCTCGGCCGTGCGCAGCAGGTCCTCGAAGATCGACTTGTCGTCGGCGCTCGACGTCGTTGCCTGCGTGCGCGCGGCGCTCGTGCCGAGTCCGAACGACTCGACAAGCTGCGCACAAGGAGACGCAAGCAATCGCATCACCGGAACCGCGTGAGAACGTCGAGGAGACAGACAAATGAGCATCACGCGGCCGCCTCTCCTCTCCTCTCTCCCCCCTCCACCAACCTTGGCCGTCGTCTTCTTCGTGAGCATCGTGTGCAGGTTCTTGGCGATCTTGATCTGCTCCTCGAGGATGAGCTTGAGACGGATGTTCTCCATCTCGACCTTCTCGCGCTCGGCGTGCTGGCGCGTCGCGAGCTCCTTCCACACGGACGACTCGCGCGAGAGCGCGGACGCCCGCGCGCGGCTCGCCGCGCTGCTCTGGCTCCACGAGTTGATGCTGAGCTGCTGCAGTGCGTTCTGCTGCGGCGGCGGCAGCAGCAGCAGGTTGGAGCTGCTCACCTCGGAGCCGGGGCGCTGCAGCTGCTCGAGCTGCGTCTCGAGCTCCGTGACCTTCTGGCGCAGGTAGATGAGCTCCTTGCGCCGCTCGTCGCGCGCGTGGTTCGAGTTGAACCCCATGGGCCGCTTACGGCTCTTGGTGGGAGGCTTGGCTACTGCAGCTGGCGGCGGCGGAGTCGCCAGCTCCTGCTTCTCGTCGCTGCTGCTGCTGCTGCCGCCGCTGACCGCCTCCAGTGGCAACAGCAGGAGCTGCTGCTGGCTCTGCGGCGGCTGCAGCTGGAGCGGGTGGTGGTGGAGCGCCGCGAACTCGTCGTACTCGTCCAGCAGCGAGAGCGCGGCCTCGAGCCCGTCGTCGTCCAGCAGCAGCGCCGACGACGCCATCGCGACTAGCGACTCGCTGTCGCTGAATTCCAGATTGTGCTGA
>JAASGM010000896.1:0-11656 GCA_023334215.1 Globisporangium cystogenes
CCCGGTGGTGACAAGAACGTCGGCATCTCGGCTGTCTCGGATCTGTCATGCAAGAACGGCGGGCTAGGCTGCTTTGCTGGCGGAACGTGTCGGTACTGCAAGACGAAGGACACGATTCAGGCTGGTCACTTCCTGGCGTGCACGAACTTTGCTCCAGCGACCTCGGCGCCAGTTACAACAACTCCCCCAGTGACGCTGGCTCCGGTCACCTCCGTTCCTGTCACTTCTGCTCCTGTCACCTCCGCTCCTGTCACGTTGGCTCCAACTACTTCCGCACCTCTTACCCAACCACCGGCGACGGTAACACCACCCCCGACAGCCCCGGTTGGCGTGTGTGCTGACAAGGTGCCATTGGGCGACAAGATCGTTGGCATCTCGGCTGTCTCGGATCTGACGTGCAAGAGCGGTGGGGTGGGTTGCTTCGCTGATGGAACATGTCGGTACTGCAAGACAAAGGACACGATCCAGGCGGGACACTTCCTGGCGTGCTCGAACTTTGCTCCAGCAGTCACTGTTTCTCCTGCTCCAGCTCCGGAGCCAGCGACCACAGTTCCTGCAACTCCGGTGACCACTGCTCCAGTGACTCCAGCGACCGTGGCTCCGGGGACTTCGACTCCGGCTCCAGCAACGGTTGCACCGCAGACTGCAGCGCCGGCGACCATCGCTCCAGTTCCCGACCAACCGAGCACTGGCGGTATCACCTGCCCTGATAAGGCGTCCCCGGGCGATCTCCAGAACGGTATCAAGGTGATCACGGACTTGAGTTGCGTGTACAACCCGGTCGCCGGGTGTTACAAGGACATCTGCCGCTTCTGCAAGACGAAGGACACACCTGGGTCCGCCAACTTTCTACCGTGTCCGGAGACGGTCGCTCCAGCGACGCCCACACCGCAACCAACCACCGCTCCGCCAACTGGGGCTCCGGCTCCAGGGTCTTTGTCTCCTGTCGCCCTAACTCCAGCGCCAGTGTCGTCTGTGACTCCGTTTCCGATTCCTACGCCGTACACCGGCAAGATGTGCACGGTTGTCGTGTCGCTCGGCGACTCTCTTGTTGGTATCAAGGCGATCACCGACCCGGGGTGCCAGACAGAGGCGAAGGTTGGGTGCTTCGAGAGCGTGTGCCGCTACTGCAAGACCAAGTCCACGATCCAGTCGAACCACCTCCTCGACTGTCCGGTTGATGCGATCCCGTCGGGTCCGGTGGCACCAACAACAGCACCAACAACAGCTCCAACGGCGACGGGACCAACGACGGCACCAACGACGGCGGGACCAACCACCATTCCATCTCCCGGGGTCGTTATCGCTACCCCAACCAGCGCTCCAGTGGCAACGACAGCAGCTCCAGTGGCAACGACAGCAGCTCCAGCACCAGTGTCTCTGAACGGCCAGCTCATCCCGCAAGCGTGCAAGCGGACCGTCTCGCTCGGTGACACGCTGCAGGGCATCGCCGTGGTCACCGACTTCTCGTGCTCGCTCGATCCCGGAGTCGGGTGCGCGGACAACTACTGCCGCTTCTGCAAGACAAAGGACACGCCCGCGTCGGCGCACCTGAGGCAGTGCTGCGACTTCCCGACGATCCCCACGAGTGTGAAGACGCCGGCGGCCAACATCTGCTCGAGCGCGATCCAGCCATCACAGGCTATGAGCGGCATCTGGACCAATGTCCTGTGCAGCGAGTGGTACCACGGCCAGTGCCTCAAGTCGACGTGCCCGCTCTGCAAGTTCTACGATACGACAGAGTCGTCGGGTCTCCCGGTGTGCGTGGCGCCGCCAACGGCACCCGTTGTGCCGCCTCCGATGCCCGGTGCACCTGCCGCGAATCTGTGCACGGACGCGGTGTTGGAGGAAGTACAGCCGAGCTACGGTATCTGGGCGATGTGGGACCAGACTTGCACGAACAGCCAGAGCGACTGTGTCTCCAAGTGCCGCTACTGCAAGTACGGCGAGAGCGCGCAGTCGGCGGCGTTCAAGCCGTGCGGCTCCATCCACGTGCTGCCGCCGGCGCCAGTGTACGTGCCGCCGCCCGCGGGATCGGTTCGTCCTCCTACGCCGAACGCGAACCAGTGCTCGGGATCGATGACGCAGCAGGACGTGGCCAACGGCGTCTGGAGAAACGCACAGTGCTACGAGACCGACGCTGTTGGTGCCTGCGTCTCCGTCGTGTGCTCGCCGTGCTCGTTCTTCGGCACGGAGGCGTCGTTCAAGTTCCCGGACTGCGTCAACGGTATCACCCCGTACTGGTCCTCGTCATCCCCGGCGGTCAACTTGCAGCTCGCGTTCAACAGCGGTGACTCGCAGTCCGTGTCCGCGGTTCGGAAGCTCTCGGTATTTGAGGTCGCGCTTGGAGTCGCCGCGGTTGTGGGTGTTGTCGCGCTGCTCGTCGTCGCAGTGTATGGCGCGAGGCGGACTTTGAAGCGCACGATGAATGCCGCTGCTGCTGGCGCTCCGTCCGGTGCGCCGACGACTCCGTCGATCCTCGCGATCGTGACTGGCGACGAGCCAGATGAGCAGCCTCAGGTGCGCACCGCTCGCCCTCGCAAGGTGAAGGCTCCGCGAACTCCCGTGACCGCGTGATGAGAGAGACACACACACGAGGAAGGGTCGTGAGCTTCGACGTCTTCTCCTGCGAGAGATCGATCGAGCAGGGCCTCAACGCCTCACTCACTGCTTCTCGTCTATATGATCTTCCTTTGCTTTCGTGTGCTGTGTTCCGCTCCATTGTACTAGAAGCTGACGATGAAGTCTCAAAGAAGAGTGCGTCCGATGCACACATGGTCTCGATGTTGGTGCGTTATGCAAGTTCTCTGTTGTGACCCAGCGCCTGACACGATGAGTGAGTGATCCACGCTCTTCGAAGCGTGGCCACACATGCGCATGACTTAGTGCTGGACTGGAAGCGGTTGCTCGATCTGGAGTCGGACCGAGCGCGTGAGTCCCATGGCCGCGATGACGAAGATCGCGACAACTCCGACTGCAGCAGCGACGAGCACTGCATACTGAAGCCCGCTGAGCGCGTAGTCGTCGTCGTCGTCGTCTGCGTCTTCTTCGACGCGCGGCTGGTGCTCCAGGTGCAGCGGCTGGAATCGGTTGTCGGCCGTCGCTTGTTCCACGCGCACCTCGCCGCTGTCGATCGAGACAGAGTCGTCGCACGGCGGGTACGTCATTGACGCTGACGTCTCGAAGTACTTGCAGAAGTCGCATCGCGTCTTGAGGCAGGTTGCACCGCTGCTGCTGGATGGCTTCGCGCACACGGGCTTCATCCAGATGCCGCTGTTCACCTTGTTCTGCGAGACCGTGGCTGAGCACGCGTTGGAAGGCGGCGTGGCTGGGAGCACAAGCTGGACAGAGGTTGGCGCTGCTGCAGCCGCCACAGCAGCGAGCACAACAGAACATGTGCGGAACTTGCTCGAAGCGCTCGTCTCGGCGAACTTGCACGCGCGGCAGTAGTTGTTGCAGTCGTTCGTGGCGATGTCTGTGTCGCGCGGACACGATGGGTCGAACACGGACCAGATCCCTGCCGACGCGATCGCGTTGGTGACGAGCGCGCTGGAGCAGCAGTCGGCAGGCGGTGGATACACGACGTCACCCACCGCTGGGATCGTAGTTGGCGGTGATGCAATTGCTGGCGAAGTAGACAGTGGAGCACTCGCGAAGCTGCTACAGGCGAGGAGGTGGTTGGACTGCGCGGTGCTTCTTGTCTTGCAGTAGCGGCAGACGCTGGAGGTTCCGACGCAGCCGACACCACCCGTAGACTTGCACGACGCATCTGTCAGCACTGCGATGCCAACGTCCGCGTCACCCTTCGCGACAGACAGCGAGCACGCTTCTTGGGAGCTTGCCGCCGGACTTGGTGTTGTGATGACTGCAGGCGGCTGTGAGAGGATCGGCGGTTGAGATGGCGTCACACTTGTCACGACCGAGATGAGTGCGCAGCTGAGGAAGCCTCCAGACTGGGGTGTGTCACGGACTCTGCAGTAACGACACACTGCGTTGATGCACCCCAGACCATCGCTGGAACACGATGCATCACTGACGACAGCGATCCCAGCCGCGGCGTCTCCGACTGATACTTGGACAGCACATGCTGTGACGCTCGACGTCCCGCCGATTGGTGCTGTTGATGGCATTGACGCAGGTGGCGGCGCTTTCGTTGCAGTTGGAGAGACAACCGGAGCAGCAGGTGTGACGATCGGAGACTGTGTCTGCGCTGGGACTGGAGCGAGCGAGGTGCAGTCGAGTAGGTGCTGCGATTGTGGAGTGCTTCTCGTTTTGCAGTACCGGCAGACGGAGGCACCTCCGACGCAGCCGACTCCGCCGGACGCCTTGCACTTCGCATCCGTGGCGACCGATATGCCCACGCTCGCATCGCCAGCTGCCACGGCAAGAGTGCACGACTCGGACACAAGAACTGGTGGTGGCTGGAGCACAGGAGTGATCGTCGCTGGTACTGGTGTCGAAGTCGTCGCGGTGATCACAGGTGGGGCTGCCGAGACAGCGCTGCTGCATGCGTTGAGGTGCTGGGACTGCGGTGTGCTTCTCGCCTTACAATAACGACAGACTGAGCCACCGATGCAGCCGACCCCGCCGCTCGACTTACACGAGTCGTCCGTGATCACCGCGATGCCGACACCAGCATCTCCCAGGGATACAATGATCGAGCACGTCTCACTAGCTGCGCCGACTGGATGCGCGTTCGCACTGACGATGAGCACAACAGCGACAAGCAGCCATGCACACCGGGGTGCCGTTCTTGGTGCGTTCGCGCCGCAAAGACTTGTCATGGCGCGGGGTCTTCTCGTCGCGTGGGAGCTCGGGGAACTTTCAACCTTGAAACTGGTGCCCCTTTAGAACTATGCGAAGAATGACATTCTCTCTCAAACTTGCATGTGATTGTGGCTGGGACTGGATCTGTACACATTGCATTGAGTGCTGCTACGAAGGTTGTGTGAACGAGCGTGAAGCGTGCTGGTGCGAGCGAATGTCGTCCGCATGACCAGGTTGCAATGCAACTTGCCCTCCAGTACTTTCAGCGAATCTGATTCACATGTACTCTTCTAAGTCCGATATCGTACTTAAACGCATGTTCCCACTTAAGTCCGAAAACTCAAACCTTTTGCCACGCGTTTTCCCTCTCCATTTCGAGTTCAGCTCAGCTCAGTTCACAGACACACGTCACAGACGCAGCCGCAGCCGCAGTCAATGAACGCACTCACGAGGCTCGCGCTCGCGGCCGCCGCGCTGCTGGGCGCCGCGGCGGGTGAGCTTCTGAGAGAGGTGTCCTTCCAGAAGCCCTTCGAGCTCATGAACCCGGACGGGCAGCGCATCGCCGGGCTGAACTGGGACCAGGGCGGCGCGACGACCGTGAACCGGCACTTCATCCGCCTGACGCCCGACCGGCAGAGCCGCCGGGGCTTCGTCTGGAGCAAGAAGAAGATCGAGTCGCGCGAGTTCTCGATCGTGCTCACGTTCCGCATCTCCGGTCAGGCCAAATCCTGGTACGGCGACGGGCTCGCGCTCTGGGTCACGACGTCCGAGCAGCACCAGGACGGCGACAACCACGGCTTCAAGGGCGACTTCACCGGCTTCGGCGTGCTCTTCGACACGTTCGTGAATTCGGAGCACCCGGGCGGCCACCAGGACGTGACGCTCTTCGTGAACGATGGCTCCAAGTCGCTCGACCAGCTCAACGAGGAGAAGAAGGCCGGGTGCATGGCGCCGGGCATGCGCTACCACGAGCGCAACGCCGCCTTCACGCCGTCGCTCAACATGTCGCGCGCCAAGATCCAGTACAAGGACAGCTACGTCTCGATCCTCGTGGACGCCACGAACACGGGCGAGTGGGTGCACTGCTACGGCGGCCACGTCAACCTGGGGGCGAACTGGGTCGACGACGCCCGGATCGGGATCACGGCGTCGACCGGCGGGCTCGCGGACAACCACGACATCGTCGCGCTCAAGGTGTTCGAGTACGTTGTCTGCCGTGCGTGGGGATGGCTGGAGGTGTGGAACGTGGAGGACAGGGGAGGACTCACTGCAGTGCACTCGTGACAGCGACGTGGGCGACATCGGGATCGAGGAGGCCGACGAGAAGGTGAAGAACGCGACGAAACACGACCTGGACGAGAAGCTGAGCAAGGGCGACAACGACGAGAAGTTGCGGCTGCTCAAGCGCAAGTACGAGCAGCTCATCGAGGACTTCGAGCACCAGTTCACCGGTAAGTGGAGCACTCGTGTCGCAACAAAGTCGGTGGTGGGGAGACAGGAGATGAGCTCACGATGGTTGTGTGGCGTTCTGCAGCGCTGAAGGAGTCGACGGAGAACACGGTCAGGAAGATGCGTGAGCAGGAGGTCGAGGACACGCAGCGCATCTTGGATCTCGAGACGTGGATGGCAACGGCGACGACGGAGCGTATCGTGACGACGGCGAAAGCGGTTCGCGACCAGGTCGACGAGCGCCTCACGAACGAGGTGAAGGCGTCGGCGATGAAGGCCGGCGGCTGGAAGATGCCGTTCTTCCTGCTCGTGCTCGTGTTCGGGGGCATCGTCGCCGTGGGCTACAAGAAGTACCAGGACCTGCGCAAGTCGCACTTGCTGTAAGCGCACAGCGTTCAGTGTGAGTGCGTCCAGAGCAACGAAGTCGCGGTCGCGTCGCCAGAAAGCGGAGCGGAGAACGAGAACAGAGCAAGAGAAGCGCGCGCCACGGGCGACGCGCATAGGGAATAGGAGGAGGCGACGACGCGAACTCGACAGCAGCAGCAGCAGCTTCGTAGAGCGGCGGCCGTGAATGGGTTCGTGGATGCACACATGAATGCGTATGGCTACGACTCTATCTCTCTCTATGATACGCTACGACGACACGAGCTGCAGACTCTGCTTCCCGGACGCGAGCAGCAACGCCGCCGGGTCGCTGCCAGCCGCCGCCTCCAGGAGCTCGTCCATCTGCTCTTGCTCGTGCTGCACGTGCTCGCAGACGCGGCAGATGCAGTTGGTGTCGTACGGTACCTGCCACGGCGCCGGCAGGAACGCGCCGTAGTGGCAGCGCAGCGCGAACCACGACTTGTACACGGCGTGCTTGGGGTTGATGTTGTCGCGGTGCGCGAGGAAGAGCAGCACGACCGGCGCGAGTAACGGCGGCTGCACGTCCGCGAGTCGGTGCTCCGAGAGCACGTACCAGATCGCGGCCACGAGCACCTCCTTGGCGAACTCGCGCGACCGCCCGCGCAACAGCAGCAGGTCCGCAAAGTAGGACGCCAGGTGCACCTTGTCGAGCGCGAGCGGCTGCTCGAGCGCGAAGATCTTCTTCTGCAGCAGCCCGAGAGTCGTCGGTGCCATGACGCGGAAGCTGAGCACTTGAAGCACTTCGGTCTCCACCGCGAGGATCTGTTCCCACGTCCACTGCAAGTGCGTGTGCACCCACATACACGCAGCGTCAGTCAGCACGTCTTCCTAGCTGAACGACACGGACGAGCACGACAGGCAGCGTACGTTGCCCGAGTGGCGGCGCTGCTGCAGCATCCGCTTGATCGACTTGTCCCCGATCGTCGCCGGCGTCTCCGTGAACTTGACCGCGATCCACAGACAACTGCACACACATGTACACACGCCGTGTATCAATCAGCGGTCGCAACACTTCGCAGGATGTGTCCACGCAGCAACCGTACGCGATGCCGAGCGTCTCGAGGCGCGCCGCCGCCACACGCCGCCGGTCGAGGAAGCGGTCGAGCACGTCCACACACAGGTGCAGCGTCTCGCGCGCGAGGCCGAGCGCTGACGCGATCGTGAGTATCGCGGCCACGATCTCGTCCCGGTGCTGCGGCGTCGCGCGCTCCTCCTCCTTCGCCACCGCCGCCACCTCCGTGAGCTTCGCCGCTTCCGGCTTGCAGCGGTCGCCGAGCGTACGGCGCAGCTTCGCAGTAGTGGCAGACGCCGGAGAATCGCAGGCGACCGGCGGCCGCTGGCGCTTCCTCGGGAGCAACGCGTCGGTCATGACGGCTGCTTGTGGTGGTCGTGATCGCGGTGAGGGAGGAGCTTTGCGAAGTGGATGGATTGATTGAGGAGACCTGCAACGTCAGTCAATCAGAGACTTTGGGCGGTTACATTTTGGCGCGCGAACTCGAAAAGGCGCGAACAGAGGCCAGTATTCGAAGCCGCGACGCGCGGATAACAACATCGTTTGCTGCACGTCTTGTTCGGGCTCGGCATCAAGTCAACCAGCTCCAGTCGAGTCGAGGACATCCATCGCCTGGAAGGAGTAGGTAGGTCGGCAAGCATGGGCGCCGCGAAGCCCTCGAAGAAGCAGCGCGGCAAGAAGAACGCGGCGGCGAAGGCCACGAAGGCCAAAAAGCCCACCGGTGGCGCCGCCGCCGGCTCGACCGCCGTCTCGGCCGGCAGCAAGAGCCACGTCAAGTTCGGCGAAGACGGCGAGCAGGTGCGCAAGCCGCCCCCCAAGAAGCGCGCGCGCGCAGCTCCAGCGGACGCCAGCAAGGCCGTGGACGCTGCGAAGGAGAGCGGCGGCCGCTCGGACCGCTCGCCCGAGGCCATCCAGCAGGCGCGGTACTACCTGGAGCAGTGGCGGCGCCGCGCCGAGCCGACGCCCGAGGGCGAGCTGCCCTGGAAGTTCAAGGTGAGCGCACGCACTCTAATCGTGAACTGGGGGTGCTGGAGGTACGCTGGCTCACACAGTGGGGACTTATCGCGCCGCTTGCTGCACGGAGCAGAAGATGAAGCAGATGTGGATCCTCCAGTGGATGTACGAGGCCGACGTGGTGCCCAAGTCCATGTTCGCGATCGTGCTCGACTACCTCAACGGCATCGAGGGGCAGGCGCGGCAGGTGCGGCGCTTCCTATCGCAGTCGTTCTGGTGACGTTATGCTCCACGTGTGGTGACTCTGGACGTGCTTATGTGTGTGCTTGTGCGTGTGAGCAGCGCGTGCTGGAGGCGGCGCACAAGATCCTCGACGCCGGCGTCCCCGGGAAGACCGGCGCGAGCGAAGACGACGAGGACCTGCCCACGAGGCTCGCGCGCCGGCGATACAAGCGCGCGCTGCAGATCGCCGAGCGCCTCGCCCAGTAGACCGCCGGACGATGGGACGCAAGTGTGAATACACGACTGCGTCTCGTGATCGCTCTGATCGTCGGACTCCCAACAGCTTCTGCCTGAGCTGTCGTCACTCCTCGAACCCGCGCAGCTTGTCCGCGATCGCGGCGCAGAACTCGTCGCAGGGCACCAGCGTCCCGTGTGAACCGCGCAGTGCGAGGACGTCGTCGTTGAGCAGACTGCGCACGAACCACGCGCCGGACCGCTCGTCCTGCAGGAGCTCGAGCGCGACGGCGGACGAGTACTCCGGCCACCAGGCGTCGTCGTCTGCGAGCGACGCGCTGATCGCGTGCAGCACGGACAGGATCGAGATGTCGTGGCCGCTGTACACGACGAGCCGCCGCTGGTCGCTCGCGTCCGCGATCACTCGCTGCATCTGCGGGTCACCAGCGCCACACGCACGAGTCAGTGAGCACACGACAGTGAGAGAGACCTACTACAGTCTCTATAGGAGTCCCCACCTCCGCGAGCACGTTCTGCATGAGGCGGCCGGCGACGAGCTGCAAGATGCGCGCGTCCGAGTAGAACTGGTGGAAGCGGAAGCTCAGGTGGGCCTGCGCCGCGTCGCAGTGCGTCTCCGTGCCGGGGATCAGCGGCACGTCGTGCGCACGGCGACACACGAAGTAGTCGGCGGCCGTCATCCACGTGAAGGGTTCGCTGCCGGCGGCGCCCGGGCTCGCGAAGATCGGCAGCAGGCGCGTGAGCTCCTGCTTGCGCCGCGCCATCCCGTGCTCTCGGGACGCGAGCTCCTCGCTCTCGGTCTCCAGCGCCGCCTTGAGCCTCGCGATCTCCGGGAACGCCGCGTACGCTGCGCAGCCAAAGCAGCACGGCGTCAGCGTCGACCGCGTCGCTTGGATCGGCACCCAGAAGCCCCCACGCACTGTTGATCATGTCCCGCTCCGACGGCAGCACGTGCACGCGCGGCGCGAGACGCACCTGCTCGTCGCCGCCCAGCAGCCCGCGCAGCAGCGCCTGCGCGCTCAGCTGCGTGCGCGTGTACGCGTTGCTCATGACGCGCACGTCGTCATCAACAAGCGACTCGACCGCGAATCCCTCGCTCGCTCCGAGCCCGCGCTGCCATCGAACGCACCGCACCGTCAGCTCCGAATGCGGCACGAACACGATGCGTCTAGCAGCAGTAACCCCCCTACCAATTTGGCGCCGCGCGCGTGCATCTGATCGACGCCCGTGGTCGTGAGGTACCCGAACGGCCGCGTCTGCAGCGCCGCGCGCGAGGGCTCCGCAGCGCTCGCGACTGCGAACGCGTCTCGCAGCGGCGCCAGCTGCGCGGCCGACGGCAGCTTGGGAGCCCAGCGCCGCGCCTCCGCCGCCTGCTCCGCCACCGACCCGCCGCCGCGGAACACGTTGCGCAGCGGCGTGCGGTCGCCGTGGCGGTGCACGACCTGGAGCTGCCGGAGCCGCAGCGTCGTCATGGACGTCAACGAAAAGAGTCTGATTGAAATAAAGGAAACATGTAGAGGATCTTAGAGATGCACGTGAATGTGCACATGCACAGTCATTGGCGACTCCGACTCCGACTCCGACTCCGAGGACTCCGAGGAGGTCGTTCGCGCAGACTGGCCTGCTGGAAGAGCGCTTGCTTGCGCGGCAGGTGCAGGCGCAGTTGGGAGCGGCTTGCCGACGCGCTTCGCGTATGCCCGTGCATTGCGCCTGCTCTTGTTCTTCTTTGCAGCTTTCCTGCGTGCGGCGACGGCGGTCTTGCTGCACGATGTCTTGCGCGTCTTGTGCCGCTCCAGTCGCGAAGCGGTCGGGAACACCTTCGTGCACTTCGCGCACGTGTTGCTCTTCGCCATCTCTTGCAGAAATGGCACTGAGAAAGCGCTAGCTTATGGGATATTTAGTTTACGGATGACATTAATTTACGGTAATTACGGATGTGTACAAAACAGACCAACAACATTCCACAAATACCTGACTTTGTCCAACTTTTGAGGAGCAACGTACTGAACGGAACACAGCGCGCACAAACGATATGCAACCGGGCTCCAATGGTTACCAATGTTCCACAGAACAGGCACAACAACATCGAGAACAAGGACGAAGATTGACCTCTATAAATCCACTGGAGTGGTTCGTCACGAACATCGCTCTGCGGCTCTGGCGACCTGATCAAGACCAGTTCCGGAGCAGCACTCAGTCTAAGACGCAGCAGCAGGACTTCGACCAGTCACGTTGACGTAAGTAGAGACGGCAGGTTCGACGACGCCGCAATATACACAAGCGTGGCCGACGAGCGGGAGATCTGTGAAATAATGGCTTCACTTCTGGCTGGGCGCGTGCGTCCTCGCTTGAGCGGAGAGAGCCACATGCTAGGCTTCTCCGGCTCGGGTCAGCACCTCACAGTTGCGATCCCTTACGCCTTTGAATCGGAAGGTGGCCTGGGGCAAACGCCGACAGCCGACCAACACAAGTCCGGGTTCGCTTGGGACGCCACTCGCGTGGGTGACCTCAGGCAGGCACACACACACAGATATGCAGGGACATGAAGTCGGTCGGGTCTCGGTAGACCCGGCGGGAGCGGAAAACACTCGTCGA
>JAASGM010000897.1:0-11635 GCA_023334215.1 Globisporangium cystogenes
ATATTGGTCAGATCAGGCACGCTCCACGGAAGACTGCGACTCGAGCCTTTCGACTCCGTTCAACCGTTCGTCCTTCGTCGCTAGCTCGTGCTCGAGCCAGTCGACCGCCAGTTCTTCGCGCTCCGATGTGGTGCGAGTTGGTGTGTCTGCAAGCAACCTCGAGATCGAGCGGCTGGCATTGATCGGACACATGATCTCTTGATAAATAAGCTCTCCGGTTGCGCTCACGTTGACTCCGCTACTGTCGCTGTCGTCGCTGCAGAAGTCGTCGAAACCGGAGCTGTGGCTCCGTGCTGCACTGTCACCGTCGCGATGTCGAAGGAGGCGATGTAGCCCACCGCGGCTTCGAGCATCGTCGCGTAGTAGCCCGTCTCGCCGAGCATGAGCGCCGAGATCATCGTCTCGCTGACGAGGTGGCGCGTCACCACGATGTTGCGCAGGCTGCTGCGCGAGAGGATGAAGATGAAGATCGGCAGGAAGTCGTCCGCCGCCATCATCTGCGGCGCCGTCTGCTGCGCCTGCTCGCTCGCGTGCGTCTCGTAGATGCAGCGCGCGACCTCGAGCAGCACCGCCGACTTCTCACACGGCAGCGAGTAGTTGTCGATCGTGTTGAGCAGCGCCGTCGCCGACTTCCACTGCGACCGCGACGCGTGGCTCGCCGGGATCTCGAAGAACTCCTGCTGCTGCACGCCGAGGTGTCGCCGGTTGCGCTCAAAGTCCTCGAGGTCCTCCGGGCAGACCGTCGACTCGAGCAGGCTATAGAGCACGTCCTGCAGCGGGATGAACGTCAAGCGCTCGAACTTGTACAGCGCGGCTTTGCGTATCAGCTGCCACTCGTCGTCCGACACGAGCTCGGTCTTGCTCACGGGGTGCGGGTGCTTCGAGCCACCTTTCGCGGCCGCGGGCTTCCAGCCTCTCGGGCTCGTGACCGGCGACCCCGTCACGAACGAGAGCTGCGTCAAGTGGCTCATCACCGTCGACAGCGAGCGCTCGAGGAAGAACCGGTAGTTCTTCAGCGCCAACAGACTGCGCGCGTCCTGCAAGACCGTCACGGACGGCGTGTCGTCCAGCGCTGCGCCGTGTGCCGCTTGCACAACAGGCGGCGGCTGCTGGGTATCGGCGCAAGACGCGCCGCGACTCCGTCGGCGACCGCCTCCGACAGCGCTCGTCGACGCTGCAGCAGACGACGCGACACTGTACTTGCTCTTGAACTTCTGCAGGAACGAGAGCGCGAGCTGCTTCACCTGTGGGGACTCGAGGAACGCGTCGCACTCGGCCAACAGCTGCATTACCAGCGACTTCTCCTGCACCGCCCTCCGCAGCAGCGTCTTCGAGTCCACGAGCGCCACGAGGTTGTCGCTCGCGCGGCCGTTCCTTCGCGCCGCTGCCGAGTTGAACACCATGCTCTCGGAGCTCAGCTTGCGGCGCAGCGCCACGCTCTCGCGCACGTTGCGGCGCGCGAGCTGCTCGGGGCTGTCTCCTCCGCCGTCGTCCTGGTAGTACGAGTCGCGGCAGAGCAGCGCGTCCTCGACGCAGTACATCCAGCTCTCGCGCTCGCTCAGGTGCTCGGCTTGCAGCAGCAGCGAGTAGTCCTTGCCGACGTGGATCGCGAACGCGCAGTCCCGGCCGCCCGACAGGTGGATGTCTACGTAGTGCACGCGCGTGGCCGGGTGGAAGAGCAGCACCTCGCCCTTGAGGCGCGCCATGGACTCGTCCGTGTAATACCGGAGCACCGAGCGCTCGAGCACGAAGTAGCGCGACTTCCAGTTCTTGCGCACGTGGCCGAGCTTGCGCAGCCAGCCGCGCGTCGAGTCGAGGAACGCGTCGTCGAACGCGCTGGTGTCCGCCAGTCCTGGCGAGCGCAAGCGGCGATACCGCACCCACTTGCGGCAGCGCACGTAGTGCTTCGGGCGATACGCGGACGCCACGAGTGGCGGGCTCGAGGCCGAGCGTCTGCGTGGCTGTTGCGGTGAGTCATCGTTTGCGCTCTTCCTCGAGAGCGCGAAGTTCTGGAAGCTCGTCGCGTACTGCCAGCCGTCCGCGTCCGCGGGCGCCGCGTCGCGCTCTCCAGCGTCTCGTCCGGACGGGAACTCGAGGTGCCACGGACTGATCCACTCCCAGCGGCTCACGCCGTCGGCGCACGCCGGGAGCGAGACGTCCGGGAACGTCGGCGAGTGCGCCCACTCGATGTCAAAGTCGTCATCGCCGTCATCGTCGTCGCCGTCCACGTCCGCGCAGCTCCCGGGGTCGCTGTAGCGCTCCGCCAGCGGATGAGGGCTGAGGTCGCCGAGGCTGCGGCGGTGCCGCGCCTTGCGGCCGAGCAGCACGCGGTCGAGGCCGCCGCGCCGGGGCCGCCGGATCGCGCACATGAACTTGCCCGGGTCGAGCGGCAGCAGGTGGCCCTTGGAGCCCCAGCCGAGCACGAGCTGGTACCGCTGGTTCTCGAAGACCTCCTCGAGCGCGACCTTGGCGCTGGACGCGCGCCGCCGCCGCTCCACGCTCGCCAACGCCGCGTCCGCCCCGTCGTCGTCGTCGCCCTCATCGACTGCCGCGGCGGCAGCGGCAGCAGCTTGGAGCGCGAGCTGCAGCGGATTCACGACCGTGTCGCCGCCAGCGGCAGCGCAGCGCAGCGGACTCGTGACGATCTGCAGCGTGCGCTTGGGCGGCGACGACGCGCGCAGCTCCGCGGGCCGCACCGGCGCCGCCTCGCTGCGCTCCGAGCCCGCGACGCTGCTCGGCGCCTTGAGCGCGTGCGCGCTGGGCGACGGAGACGGCGATGGCGACGGTGACGGCGAAGGAGTGGCCGTGGACGACGCGAGCGAGCGCGCGGACACCGACGAGGAGGCGGAGGCCACCGCCAGCCAGTAGGTCGAGTCGCGCGCGCTGACGGTCGAGTCTCCGCGGGAGAGCGGCGCGCGCCAGCCCTCCCGCGAGGGCTTCGGCGGCGGCGGCGGCGCGGCGGACGGCCGCAGCGCGTCCGACATGTCGGTGATCTGGTTATGTGGCGATGGGAGGATGGGGTGTGTGCGAGTGGACTCTTGGAAGGGAGCAGTCGTGTCAATAACAGTTGGTTTGTAAGTGGAATGGGGAATATACAATGCAAGAATCGAGTAGTTAAATACACATCTTCGACGAAGAAGACAGTAACGAGAGCGTGACGCAAGAGCTCGTCGATCACCACACTCCTCTCAACACAACAGCAGTGCAGACTGAAGACGGAAGACGACGCACAGGTGTACACGATCGGCCGATACACGAGAGAGCGATTGCGGGGATAAGTTAGCGCGGCGGAGGAGCGTGGGGTGCGGATCTCTCTGAGCCCCCGCGGATGGACGGCTATTGACCCCTTCCATCCATCCGCCAGTGCAGCAGCTCTCGGCCTCAGTGCTCGAACGCCCACGGGTTCTTCTCGAGAAAGTCCTGGATCGCCGCGCGCAGCGACGTGTTCGGCCGCAGCATCTCGAACGTGAGCTGCTTCCGCGTGAGCGGGTCCACGGGTCCGTTCTTCTTCAGGTGCTCCTCCAGGAATCTGCGCTCGTACCTGCGAGCGCTCGCAACGACGCCGTCAGCACTCGCCAGCAGACACCAGCAGCTCGCTCCAGTCAACGTACGAGACGCCGTTCGGGGTCGTCACCGGGTCCACCATGATCTCCATGCTCACGGGGCAGACAAAGTACTCGGGGATCTCGCTAGGGTACAGGTCCCGCTCGTGCTCGACCGCAAGACCCTCCATGTACGCCATGAGTGCGTCGAGGCTCTGCGCGCTGCTGCTCACCACGGGCGCGTCTTGTTGCTGCCGCTGGAAGAGCTCGGCGAGCTGCGCCTTCATGGTCTCGTGGTGCGTGATGTGGAGCGTCTGGTTGTACTGCCAGTGGGCCTTCTTGGCGCGGCGCAGCTCGACGATGATCTCCTGCTGGAACGCCTTGGACTTGCTCGTCTTCTCGGCGCTCGAAAGCGCCCGGCGGAACGCCGCGAACGCGTCCTCGAAGCACTGCAGGTGCACGTGGCTCGTGCCGAGCAGGTAGCTCGCCTTGGCGTTCAGCGCGTCGCACTTGAGCGCCTGCGCGCAGTCATCGCGGCAGGCGGCCCAGTGCTCGAGCTTGGAGTGGCAGAGCGCGCGGTTCGAGTAGTACGTCGACTGCGTCGGGTTGAGCACCTAGTGTGTGTGTGTGTGCGTGCGCATGAGCGCGCCGGCAGAGCAAGCAGAAGACACGGAAGAAGAAGCGAGCAGGTACGTACGATCGCCTCGGTGTACATGTCGATCGCGGCGTTGAACTTGCCCTTCTGGAAGCACTGGTTGCCCTTGAGCTTGAGCAGGTCGGCGCGCTCGTGCGTCATGGCGGACGCGCGGGGCAGGCGAGCGCGAGAGAGCGAGAGCGAGAGAGAGCGGCGCGCCACGAGTGAGGAGGTCGACGGAGACCTCGCTTACGTTGATTGTGTAATTCTCGAGATGACAAGCATGGGAGAAATGCGTCAAAACAAATGGCAAACATAAGCGCCAAAACTGTCCATTTTAGTGACACAGAGGTTACGTCACCAAGCTCGATAGACTTGAATAAAAGAAGTATTTCGATAGTGAAGCAAGTCAGGTAAACACGTACCGTAAACTCTACTTTTATTCACTATCATCTATTTACTTATTTGTGCTTTTTGAACAACAAAAGCAATGGGGCGGCCGCCGAAGCTCAAGGTGCCCAAGGCGGCGAAGGCGGCGAAGCCCGCGGCGAAGGCGGCGGACGACGCGCCGCCGCCGCCACCTTCGCTGCTGGACGACTGGGTGGTGGCGCTGCGTGAGGTCTTCCAGGACGTGCAGGCGCTGGCGCTCGAGCGCGCGACGCACGCGGGCGACGGCGCGCAGCTGCACGCGGCGTCGCTGGCGCCGGCGGTGCGGCGGCTGCGGCGCGTGCTGCGCGCGGACGTGGGCGTAGGGCGCGCGCTGGCAGAGGAGCGCTGGGCGCAGTTCCTGCAGGAGCTGTGGCTCGCGGCGGCGCGCGTGCTGGCGGCGCCGCGCCTGAGCGCCGCTGTGGTGCACGCGTTCGGCGCGCTCTTCGGCGCGTTCCTGGGCGGCGCGGGCGACGAGCGCGGCGCTGGCGGAAGTGGGGCGGCAGCAGCTGGGGCGGAGAAGGCGCCGGCGTCGGCGTCGGCCGCCAAGAAGCGCCGCGAGGCGGAGGAGGAGGCGCGCAGCCTGCGGGAGCTGCGGCTCGAGCTGCTCGGGCGGCTGCTGGACGCCACGCAGGCCGAGGACAAGCACGTGCGGTTGCGCGTGTGCCACTTCGTGCAGATCATCATCAACAAGTTGGACGCCATCGAGTGCGTGGGGACGAGGAGCTGCTGCTGCTGCTGCTGCTTGGGGGCTGGCGGTGATGACAGGACGGGAGAGGGAGATGGTTGCTGACGTCGCCTGCTGTCTACAGGGACGAGCTGGTGCCCAAGCTGCGCGCCGCGCTTCTCCCGCGCGCGAACGACAAGCTGAGCGCCATCCGTGTGCAGAGCGTGTACGCGCTCAAGCGCCTCCAGGCGCCGGACGACCCGAAGGACGCGGTGACGGCCGAGCTGCTGCGGCTCATGGTCTCGGACCCGTCCAAGTGCGTGCGCTGGTGGTTGCGGTTATGGCCATGGTCGGTCCCTCGCGATCGAACTGACACGGTTGTTGTTGTTGCTGGTGCTGTTGTTGCTGCTGTTGTTGTTGGTGTTGGTGTTGGTGTTGGTGTTGGTGTTGGTGCTGGTGTTGTTGCCCACTTGCAGAGACGTGCGCAAGGCGGCGGTGCTGAGTGTGGCGATCTCGGAGGCGTCGTACAAGGACCTGCTCATCCGCATCCGCGACACGAGCGAGGAGGTGCGCCACGCCGTGTTCCGGGTGCTGGGCGAGCAGACGAGCATCCGCGACATCCCGATCAGCGACCGCACGCACCTGCTGGACCAGGGGCTGCAGGACCGGTCGGAGCCCGTGCGGCGCGCGTGCGAGGCGATGGTGCTCGAGCAGTGGCTGCCGACGTGCCGCGGGTCGCCCGTCGCGCTGCTCAAGGCGCTCGACATCGACCAGTTCCCGGCGATCGGCACGCGGGTCTCGCACGTCATCCTCAAGCACGTGTCGGAAAACCCGAGCCTGGAGGACGCCGTGCCGCACAACGCGCTCGAGATCCTCGCGGCGAACAGCGAGGCGTGCGACGCCGAGAGCATCTTCTTCTGGCGCGAGCAGTGCTACTACTACCAGAAGGTGGACCGCGACCTCGACAAGGTGGCGGCGCTGCTGCCCAACGTCTCGGACTTCTGCAAGCTCGTGGTCGTCGCGTGCGAGGCCGGCGGCGAGATGCTCTTCATCGCGCAGCAGCTGCTGGCGCTCGGCCACCTGCTCGACTTCCAGGACGAGTTCGGCCGCCGGAAGCTGCTCGACTGTCTGCGTGCGTGCCGCCCGCGCTCTGCTGCTGTTGTTGCTGCTGCTGTTGCTGTTGCTGTTGCTGTTGTTGCTGAACTAACGAACGAGTCCCACTTGCTGCTGCCTGGTAACAGAGAAGATGCTGCGGAACGTCGAGACGGAGACGGGGCTCATCGCGAGCATCATGGAGCTCATGGCGTGCATCCACGCCGGGAACTCGGACCAGGAGTTCATCCAGGTGGTGGCCGAGATCACGTCCGACCTGTACGACCCGCTCGAGGAGGAGGAGGAGGACGACGACAAGACGGACAAGGCGAGTCTCGGCGGGCTGACGCTGGAGGAGCGCGACGCGGCCGCGAACCGCTTCGAGGAGCTCGAGCAGCTGCTCGACTCGCTCGACATGGACTCGCAGGAGTACGCGGACGCGCAGAGCGAGATGGTCGAGCTAGAGAAGCTGCTGCAGGACCCGGCGGTGCTCCGGCGGCTGCGCTGCCTCGAGGTGGTCGCGCAGCTGCTGAAGCTGACGGCGTCGACGCTGCGCGACCCGACCATCGCGGGGATGGGCCGGTACATCCTGCCTGCGATCGAGAGCGACGTGCCCGCGGTCCGCGAGGCCGGCATGGAGGGGCTCGGGCTCTTCTGCCTGCTCGACAAGACGTTCGCGGAGAAGCACGTGCTCGTGTTCTGGCGCGCGCTGAGCAACGAGGACGAGGAGCGCGACGTGAAGCTCACATGCATCAAGGCGCTGTTCGACATCCTCTTCAGCTTCGCGAACCTGCAGCCCAAGTCGATGGTGCCGATCAAGACGGAGGACGACGATGGCGAGGCGGTGGCGGTGACAGAGGCGGGGCAGCCGCGGGTCGATACGCTCGACCTCGACACGGTGCTCTTCGGCCTCGCGGAGCTCCTGGGCCTCGTGGAGGACTTGGACGTGCAGAGCACGATCGTCGAAGGCTTCGGGAAGCTGTTCCTGCTCGGCCGCGTCGCGAACGTGGCGGTGCTGGCGCAGCTGCTGGAGACGTACTTTAGCCCGGAGCTCATGGACGTGCAGCTCAGGAGCGAGCACGGGTACCAGTCGCGGTCGCTGCAGCTCCTGAGCGTGTTCTTTTCGGCGTTCGTGCAGACGTCGGGGGCGAACTGCACGCTGCTGGAGGAGGCGAGCGTCCAGCTGCTGCAGAAGCTCATGGCGAGTGAGGACTTTAGCGACGCGAGTGCCACGATCGACCTCGTCGCGTGTCTCAAGTACGCACTCCACCTGCTGAGCCACCAGCACCACTCGGGGCAGCAGGAGAGCAAGGCGAAGAGCGCGTGCGCGCACCACAACCGCCTCGGGCTCAACATGTGCATGGAGCTTCTCGCGCTCGAGCGCGTCGCGATGTCCGTGGCGGCGGTGGCGGTCGACGGGGAGCAGATCGTGAGCCGCCAGAAGGCGCTCGTGAAGGCGCTGCTGCTGGTCGAGGTGTCGGCCGCAGAGTCGCGCTCGGCCGCGCTCTTCCAGGCGCTGCTGGCGGACGTGGCGGCCACGTGCTTCCCAGCGCAGCGCGGGCTCCTGCGCAGCGTCGAGGTCTTCAGCAAGCGCACCGCGGCGAGCTACAAGGAGAAGGGCGGCGAGGCGAGCGCGGAGGACGTTGAGGACGCGAGCGTGCTGGCGCAGGACCACGCGTGGGCCAAGCAGCACGTGGCGGAGCGCGCCGCGGCGCTCGAAGGCGCGCTAGTGGCGGCGACGCGGAAGGAGGCGCAGCGCAAGAAGGAGAAGAAGCGGCTCGCGAAGAAGCGCCGGCGCCGGCTCGGCTCGGACGAGGAGGAGGAGGAGGAAGATGAGAGCGACACGAGCAGCGACGAGGGCGACGAGGGCGACAGTGGCGAGGAGGAGGAGAGCGGCGACAGTGGTGACGACCGCGGATCCAAGGAGAAGCCCCAGGCCAAGTCCAAGCCTAAGCCTGCGCCGCTGCCTCGACGCGAGCTGAGCACGCGCAAGAGCAAGGCCGTCGCGACGGAGCGGATGGCGAACCGCGAGTTCGACGTGAAGATGAAGATCGCGTTCGAGAGTGACGAGGACGAGGAGGACGAGGTCGACGACGAGGAAGGCGACGAGAGCGACGACGACGACGACGACGAGTCCGCTGCGGAGGAGTAGGCTGGAGCAGAAGCGTGTGACGCTCCGCGACTCGACGCGAGTCGGTGGTGCCAGTCCGCTCGAGGGCTCGAGATCCGTTCCAGGCGGTCGGGATCGCCACCGCCAGGCAGTGAAGTATGCATCGGCGATCCCCTGCGTGTGTTGTTGCTGGTGCTTTGGCGCTTGGTGCGTGTCGCACTCGAGTTCTTCTGTTCGCATTCGAGGAGAAGCGTCGACGAAGGCGGTCGACACTTGTTGTTCGCGGCGACACGAGCTGCGTGTGCAACGCCGTTGGCGACGCCCCGGGAAAATCGCTCGCGCTGGATTCTGCTGGCGGTGGCGCACACGTTGGCCGGAGCCACACGATCGGTGGCCCAGCTGGCGGCGCCTCCGTCGGAGCTGCGACTGCACCCGTCGACGTTGTCACTCACCACTCGGCGTTCGCGTTGTTCAGAGGCAGGTGTCGCTCTTGTCGACGCGGTTGCGTCGAGCCATGTTGTCTCGTGAGTGGACCGACGGGCGTCAACGACAGCTCCGCTCTCCGGAGTCGGAGCGGATCAGATATCACGAGACACTCGAGGGTCTCTCCTGACGAAGCAGTTGATCCCCTCGAGTCTCTGGTCGCGTGCGCAGGTCGGTCAGTCGGTCGGCGCTGGTTGGCGTCGTCAACGAGCGCTCGCTCGCACGTCAGGCGGACTAGATCGGTGTGTTATCCGGGCCTCGATGGACGAGCGAGGGTGAGTGCGGTCAGCCGCGCGTCCAGAGATCGTCGATCCCGTCGTCTCCGATCTCGACGGAGCTCCCCACTAAAAGACCAACCGAGTGTGTCAATGCGACGCGCTCTTCGTTCCCAGACACCCGAGCGGAAGTGATCTCGTGCTTCAGGTCGAGCATGAGACTGGGCAACCGCCTGGAGCCACACGAACGAGAGAGGAGGTGATCCTCCGGAGTGACCGCGAGTGGTGGTGCGCGAGGTTGCCAACGGCACCGGTACCTCCGGGAGTGTTCCGGAGCGCCAGCCGCCTTCCACAGCGATTCAGTTGCGAACTCGTCTCGTTCGCGACCAACGGCGCCGGTGAGGGTGGTAGGCAATGGCCGTGGGGCGGCACCCGGAGCTGCACACCACCGTCAGTAGGTACTCAGGTCGTCAGGTCTGCGTGTTCACTCGGTCGTTGGCGAGTCCGTCGACCGCTGAACAGCGCTCAATGCTCGCTGCGAACTCGCGATCGAAGTCGCGGTTCGCGGTTCGTGTGCTTCCTGAGCCTGCTGAGTCTGCACACACTCGAGGTGACGAACGACGAGATGAAGATCGCCGCACCGTCTCTGCCTGCTGATCATCGGCGCACACTCCGCGGAGTCTCGCCATGCGGTTCGCCGCTCGACCTGCTGGTGCTGGTGCTGTGTGGGCACGACATCCACGTTGTTCACGAGCACCGACAGGAAACACGAAGTGAACACGAGGATGCAAGTAAGCAGCCGCACTCTGCTGGCGGTGCTGATGTAAAAACCGAGCGATGCGCTTGCACTCGGCTCTCGGGAGTAACTATGTCGCTCTCCAGGCTTGCTCGCGGTGCGCCAATGCCACTCAGCGCGCAGAGAGCGCAAGGATCTGCAGGACATGCACACTGTCGACAACCGACTATGAAGGATCCGATCCAAGAGAGCGAGCGTGCATGCGAGTACGTGTGTCAGTGCCACTGCTCGTTCGCGAAGCAAGCGCATGTCGACGCTTGATTGCACCGGCCGCTCGTCAACTCAGACGCGCGCTGGCGGGTTGGTGTCTCTGTTCAAAGCCAGCACGCGATGCCTCAACTGTGTTCGGAGATCCAGACTCCGGCACTTGTGGCGATCGCAACTCTCTTTCGCTCTCTCTTTCTTTCTCTCTCTCTCTTTCTTTATCTCTCTCTCTCTCTCTCACTCTCTCTCTCTCTCTGGCTGCCGGTCAGTCTCTTGTAGTCGACGCGACCAGCGCACTTCGGCAGCTGGCGCCGGCGACAACTTGGGTGCGGCCGACTGGAGCTCGGGGCTCAGTAGGTCGCCTCCAGCTGGCGCCACCGGCCGCTCCCTCGCTCGCTCCTTCTTCCTTGCAGCCTGCCGCTCCAAGTCTCGATCCGCTGCTCAAGTTTCCCACTTCTCGATCTCCGAGCCACGGCGCACCCGCTTGCCTGTTCGTCCGTCACTCGAGCTGTCAGCTCGTTTGATCGCTTGACCCACAAGACGCTCCTTCGACCGCAGTCATGCTCATGAGCAACCACTGGCACCAGCACCACGTGCAGCCGCGTCGACTGTCTCCGCCAGCACTCGCAACCTCCGACATGCAGCGCAGCCGCGACGCGTACGCGCCGCGCATGGGAGGTCAACACCAGAGCCCAGCTAGCTTCGCTGTCCCCACGGCCGTCACCGCCAGCTCGTTCGGTGACGCGAACCTGCTCCTCGACATGCCGTTCAGCTCCCCACAGACCTCTCCTCCGTCTCCGTCGTCCGCGCACGCCTTCCTCTTCGCAGACCCGGCGGCCCAGGACATACATACGTGGGCGAACAGCACAGCAGAGGTGGGGTCTCCACACAGCACCACCCCGCGACTCGGTTTGGAGACTGGGACGCTCGGCGGATTGCCCGCGATCAACCACAGATCCGTCAGCAGCCACAGCAACACCGCAGTCGCACCATCAGTGGCAGCTGGAGACTTTGTCAGTGCCGAGGACACCAAGCTCATGTACGAGGTGCTCCAGCCCCACCCAGTTCCACAGCCGTACCCGTTCTCGTTCCAGCAGAGCTTCCACGACCCGACTCAGCATTCCTTCGCGAGCACCATCACCAGCATCAACTCGCCGGCACTCGACAAGATGGGGATCTACATGACTCCTGACTCGCTCGCTCAGATCCGCAGTGCGACGACGATCGGCTACTCTACGTCTTCAAGTACCACCGAGGTGTCCCCAATAAGTTCGAGCGCACCAGGTGCTGGCAGAGATCGCAACTACGCACACACGATGGCGGCGTCGACGCCTTCGGCGCTGAAGAAGAAGCCCGCGTCGCGCATCTGCCGCGTCCCCGAGTGCAGCAAGGGGATCCGGTCGCGCGGGCTCTGCAAGGGCCACGGCGGCGGGCGGCGCTGCCAGACCCCCGGGTGCGAGATCAGC
>JAASGM010000898.1:0-11630 GCA_023334215.1 Globisporangium cystogenes
CAGAGATCCTATGCTAGTTAGAGGAGTTGGCGGAGCGCGGCACGAGGGCGGGCGGGCGGACGGCTAGAAGCCGAGGAAGAAGTCGTCGCCTTTGCCGTCGAACGGCTTGTCCTTGGCGCGGTTCCCGATCTCGCCCTCGAAGAGCGAGATGTCGTACTTGCCCTTGAGCGGCGGCAGGTACGGCGGCTCGAGCGCCATCGCGTACATCTTGTCCCACTCGATCTTGCTGAACCACGGGTGCTGCCGGACGTCCTGGTCGCCGTTGATGCCGACGCCGATGCGCTTCGCCGGGTCGCCCTGGAGCAGCCGGCGCACGAGGTCGCACGCGTGCGGGCAGTTCTCGAGCAGGTGGAACGGGAAGTCGACCGCGTTGGCGCCCGTGCGGACCATCGCGATGTTGCGGAAGAGCTGCGTCGTGTCACCGTCGCCCGTGCCGAACGGGGTGTAGCCCACGAGCATCTCGTAGATGAGGATCCCGAGTGCCCCTGCAGACGGACAGAGGTGAGTGCTGGCGAGACGCAAGAGATGTGGAGAGAGAAGCCCGCTCCACGTACAGTAGTCGACGGCGAGGTCGTGGCCGGTGTTGAGCACGAACTCGGGCGCGAGGTACTCGAGCGTGCCGCAGAGCGTGTACGTCCGCGAGTGGAGCTCCTCGATGCCCTCGCTGTTGACGACTGTGAACGGGATCTTCTTGGCGAAGCCGAAGTCCACGAACTTGAGGTACCCCTCCTTGCTGATGAGCAGGTTCTCGGGCTTGAGGTCGCGGTAGGCGTAGTCGTACCGGTGCATGTGCTGGAGCCCGAGCACGACGTTCGCCGAGTAGAAGCGCACGGAGGACTCGTCGACCGTCTCGATGAACTCCTCGTTGTGCAGCAGCGTGAAGAGCTCGCCGCCCTGGATCAGCTCCATGAGCATGTACAGGTTGTTCTGGTCCTGTCCTCGCACGGCGTCATGAACCAGCAGTGAGTCGGACGGACACGAGAGCCGCGGAGACGCAATTGCCCACGGGCGGACGCACCTGGTACGTGCCATACAGCTCGACGATGAATGGGTGGATCGGCATCATCATGAGCGCCTGCTTCTCGCGCATCACCTGGATCTGCTGGTCGGACTCGATGATGTGCGACTTGGCCATGATCTTGAGCGCCATGGGCTTGTCGTTCCCTTCGACGTTCGTACTGACCATCACGACCTTACCGAACGATCCCTCACCGAGCACTCCAGACTGCCGCCACGCGCGCAACGGATGAGCACGACGGGCGGCAAAGGACATGGAGACACACGCGCATCCACAGTACGCACCACTTGGATGTCGTCCAAGCTCACGGAGCAGAACTTCCGAAGCCCCTTCTCCTGCATGCTGATGCGCTGCGTTGCAAGGAGCCACGGTTGAGCACCCAGCGTACAGCCGCGCGAGAGCAGGACGGGAGAACGAACCTGCGTGAACTGCCGCGAGCCTGATCGCGCCAGACTCGACATCTTCAGGCGCTGGCACTGCGACCGGCCGCACGAGATGACCGTGGAAGTGTACGTCCCGAGGTGCTCGAGTACTTCGTTGCCGAACGTGTCGTTGGCCTTGAGCAGCACCTCGTGGGTCTGCGTCTTCCCCGTGTCGCTGTCCATCGTCTTCTTGATGAGCTTCACGCACCCGGACTTGACGATGAAGAACGCCACCGCCGTGTCGCCCTGCCGGAAGATGCACTGCCCGTCGTGGAACGCCTTGATCTCGAGCTGCGACACGATGTGCTCGAGCGCCTCGTTCGTCTTGGACGCGAACGTCGGGAACGTCCGGAGGACTCGGATCCGCCCGTTGCGGTCGAGCACGTCCGTGAGCGGCCCGAGCATCGAGTCGAACTCTTGCCGCCCGAGGCTAAGGCACTTGACGGACCCCTTCGTGTAGATGCTCGCGTTCCGAGGCATGTCGCTCAGGAGCGCCATCTCGCCAAAGTAGTCGCCGGGTCCGAACGACGCGACCTGGCGCGAGGTCGCAGGCGATGAGCTTCACGACTTCAGCGGACAAGACACCTCGGCCCTTTGACGGATACACGGACGCACCTCTGTGCCTTCGTCGCCTCGGTTCTGGCCCCCCATCGGTCCTGCAAGAAGCAGTGTCAAGTCCGTCAGAGCAGCTCGCCAAGCTCTGCTGCTCACAAGCAGTTCGCACCGTCGATTCGACAGCACACGGTTCCCTCTTCGACGATGTAGAACGTGTCGCCAACGTCTCCTTGCCGGATGATCATCTCGTGGTCTTGGAACGACACGGCTTGGAGCACGCCTGCGAGCAGCGCCAGCTGACGCTCCGAGAGACTCCCGAGGATCTCGACTTGCCGCAGCCACTTGGCTCGCTTCACGAGCGAGTCGCTCGAGGATCGGGCTTGGATCTGCAGACACCACACGCTGGTCAGCGACTGTGACCCGTGGTCGGCCCTCCTACGCAACGCCGCACCATTCGGAACTCGTCTCGATCGAGTGTCCACAGCACCGCATTCGTCGCAGCGCGGACTGTGGCGGCACGCGGGGCTGCACAGGACACCACACGATGACACTCGAAGGTAAGAGGGCCGAGCGAGACGCTCGAGAGCACACGTTGACGCAGCGCACCGTCGTAGATCAGCGCCAGCTCGCCGAAGTGGTCGCCCGCGTGGAGGAAGCCGACAACGACAGAGTTGACGATCACCTCGAGCGTGCCGTGCTGGATGACGTAGAACTTGTCGCCGGTGTCTCCTTGCTTGATGACGCAGTCCTCCAGGGACGCCTTCAGCCGCTTCATCACGAACAGCACCTGGAGAGCAGCAGACGTGTGAGCTGTGCTCTTCCTGCTTGTCGTCCGAGCACTCGAGACGCACTTTGTCGAGCTCTTCGTCGCTCGAGCCGGTGAAGAGCACAGACTGGAGCGCGAGTTTGAGCATCGCCGTGCACTCGGCGGTCTTGGACTCGGACGGGCGCTTGGAGAACATGCCGGCGTCGCTGCTCACGTCCTGCGCATCCAGCGTCAGCTTTCTCGCGAGCCGAAGGCAAGGAGAACTGAACGAGAGGACGCACCAAACCCTTCGAGTACACGACTTCGCGCTTCTTGCGGTGCGGGTCCGACGAGCGGCGGAAGAGCATGCGGTTCGTCTGGCCGCTCGGGAGTCTGCCTCCCTGGTCCGGCACGAACGCCTTGACGCAGATCTGCGCGGTCTGGTGAGCCTCCCGTGTCTCGACGTCTTCAAAGAGTCACGGCACCCGCCACGTACGTGCTTCATGCGCTCGAACATGATCTCGTCCGCGAGCTCGTCGCCCATCATCTGCTCGTACTCGCGACTCATGGCGGAGAAGAGTGCGACCTCCGTGCCGTCGTCCAGCGCTTGGCCAGCTCTCGGCGTGCCGAGCGACGCGCCGGCGCCCATGGGAGAGTTCTGCTCCGACCTGCTGCTGTCTCGCGCGCGCGTCTCGGGAGGGAGACAAACGTGGAGTAGCAGCCGCCAACAACAGCAACAACCTCGTTCGCTTAGCCGCCCGCTTTAGAGCCTGCGATGATCAGCAGCCCAGAGCACCTGCTCCAGGAGCTCGGCAGCACCGAGCTCCACGATCGCGGACAAGACCGACCGAGTGATCTCATGATCTAAGCACGCCTCCTTCCTATTATATACCACCGCATCGTCCAGCTGTCCTCCTCCTCCCTCGACGCGCGCACATGACGCTCGCCCGCCTGCCGCACGACCGCCTGCTTCGGGGCTCCTCCTCCTCCTCGTCAGCTGCTGCTGCTGCTACCACCGACCGACCTCTGGACGGCGGCGCCATCGACGAGCACCGCCGCACCAGAGACACATAATAAACTAAACACTCGCGGCCGGGGCGCGGCGCCAGGAGGCCCGTCGGTCGGTCAGTTGGTCGGTAGGAAGCCGAGGGGAACGTCCGATCGGCGCTGCTGTTGCCCACCACCCGCCTGCTTCCGCCCAACGTCGCAGGAGTCGACTCGCGTCGCGACCCAGCGGGCGCCATCCGCTAGATCCAGTCGCCCTCGCTGTCGTCGCTCTCGTACTCGTCGCTGTCGGTCTCCATGGCGTACTCGTCCAGGTACGACGAGTGCGACTGCGACGTCGCGTACGAGTCGTTCGTCGACTGGCGCTTGTCCAGCACCGACGACGGCGTCGGCACCGAACCGCCGAGCGGCGGCTGCGGCTTGCTGGGCGACGGCGCCACCGGCGGGGTGGGTGCCGCCGCGATCGAGTGGCGCATGGGCATGGCCGCCACGCGCGGCTTGGGCGCCGCGGGCATCGACATGCGGAAGGAGCCGCGCGAGGCGATCGACTGCCGCAGGTTGTTGTTCTCGGCGTTCTGGAGCTCGATGGCCTCGCTGAGCACGCAGAGCCACTGCTCCATGTCGTCGGCCGTCTTGGCGCACACGCGCAGCAGGCGGCCGCGCTCGAACATGATGTCGAGCCCGTTCGTCTTGGCGCCGTTCACCTCGACGCCCTTGACGTGGCCGTAGCCCTTGGCGGCGCTGCCCGTGTCCGCCGAGTCGTAGTACGACAGCGTGTTGCCGTGCAGCGTGAAGTACCGCTTCTTCCACGACTTGACGCGGCTGCCCTCCTTCTTGAGCCAGCCCGAGTGGTGCACCGACTCGATGCCGCCGTCGTCCAGCGGCATCGAGTCGAGCCGGTCGAGCAGCTCGAGCTCCTCGTCCACGTCGACGCTGCTGCCGCCGCCGTTGTTGCTGCTCGTGGCGGTCGAGAGCATCGAGTAGCGCGCGTCGAGGCTCATGGAGCTCGCGCGGCCGCCGCCGCCTGCCGGCACGCCGGTCGTGGTCTCGAGGATCGCCGAGTACCACGCGCGCGTGCTCTCGGCGCTGTCCGTGTAGAGCTTCAGCACGCGGCCGCCCTTGCCGTGCACGAGCAGCCCGTTCTGCAGGTCGGAGCTCAGCTCGACCGTGATGACCTGGAACGAGCCCTTCTCGCGCGTCTTGGCCGTCACGCTGGCCGTGTCGTAGTACGCGAGCTGCCGCCCGCGTAGCACCATGAAGCGCTTCTTCCAGTTGCGCACGAGCGAGCCCTGCTTGAAGACCCAGCCGCTGTGCTGCGCGTCCGCGAGACCCGCGCTCATCGCTTCTCCCCCTCCTCCTTCTGCTGCTGCTGCTGCGGCGGCGGCGGCGCGGCACTCGGCACGTTCTTCTGTGGTGGGTTGTTTGAGTGGAGACCGCCCGGAGTCGAAATTCTGGTCACTTGGCGTTTGTATGCCGCGAGTGCGGGAAAACGGAAGCTGATATTTGACTTGGCGTTTGTATGTCAGCGGGATGGGTGAATTCTAGAGATTTTGTCTTAGTTTCTTGCAAAATTATTTGTGTCTGCGCACAAAACCTGAACTGTGGGGAATGGGGAGCAGTGAGCGAGCTGTACCGGCCCTCTTGAGTGCATCATCACGCTCGCTCGTCGCTTGGAACACCACGAGTGTGTTCGAGGTAGGCCAGATGGACTCTCCCATCTGCCTGCAGTCGCGATGGTGGACGCCGTGTTGTCACACATATACACATTTTTTCCCTCTAAATTTGAGTTTTGATTCCCCAAGGATCAAAATAGCTCCTCGATATTTCTCAATATATTTTCTGTCCTCTCTCTAAGCACACGAGCTTACAAATATTAAGTCAGTTGCGCGAAACGGCAGGGAATCCAGTCTGCACCCACACAAACTCCACAGATTCTTTTGTGGTAAATCAGCCACTACCGCCTGATTTCATCCTGATTCTTCTGACAAAGTCGGCTCGTTCTCCTCGATGCCTTGATGCCTCAATGCTCGCTTGCTGAATCGACCCGGAGGTGGTGCAACCTGTACGAGATGGACGAGGCGGACGATCTTGAGGACGCCGCACCGAACTGCATTGCACTGCAGTCTGCAGAGTCGCGATCAACGCTCAAGCAACGACTTCGTTATGCCGTCGTGACAGTACAACTCTGCGAGGACGGCACCACCACGTCGACTTCTTGAGATGAAATGGACTCCAGTGGAATCGAGATCGAGGCTACCAAGCTGGACCAAGACGCGAGCGATGGTCCTCCTCGTTCCATTCACAAGTCAAAGAATCCGCTCTCACACCACGTATCAGTCACGAAGCGAGAGGACCACGAATCGAGAGCCCATGCGCTCAAAGATCCTGCGAGAAGGTGGCGTCACTCGTCTGCTCGATATTAGTACGCTTCACTCTGAGTTTCGCTTCACAGAGTTCCATCGCGTTCCTCGCCGGAGTTGCAGCGCAGCACGCCAAGACGACACCGGCAACGTCGCTCACAAGACCGAGAACCACCACCACCAGCAGCAGCTGCACAAACGTCCACAGTGACGCGCCGCAAGTGCATGCATTCACTCCGTCGCTCTCTGCTGCACTCGCTCACTCGCTGCCTAAATCACTGCTGCCACTACGCTCGGCACTCACATCACTATGCAGCAGCACGCGGCGCTGTTCACCGCGTTCTTGTCGCCCTGCATCTTTGCGTCAGTGAGCAGCGCGCGCTCTTTCTGCAGCGCCTCCTGGCGCTCCTCCTCGAGCTCCTCGAGCAACAGCTTGTCCTCCAGCCGCATGTGCATGATCGTCGCCGCCCCGGGCGCCTTGGGCGACCACGGCTTCACGGTGTCCTTCTCCGGCTCCACCTCCACGAAGCTCGCCGTGTTGTCCGCCGCGGGCTCGAGGATGATGTGGCGCCGGAACGACGCCTGCAGCTCGCGGTTCTGCCGCTCCGCCATCTTGCGCTCCTGGTCGGCGCTAAAGCTCGTCGGCGTCGACGGCTCACCCGCTTCCGGCGGCGGGGGACCGAAGAGCGACGCCGAGCTGTCGTCTCTCTGCGGCGCGCCTCCGCGCTGCTGCTGCTGCGTGCTGCCAATGTGCGCTGCGTACTCGGGCGGAGCCGGCACGTTGACTCCGTGGCGGGAGCCGGTCGGCGCCTGTCGCGAGTGGTGATCCACTTGCTGGTGCTGGTACGACTGGCTGTACGCGGGCGGCGGCGGCAGCGCGGGAGAGTGCAGCCCCGGGAAGCCGGGCGACCGCCCGCTCGCAGGTGAGCGGTGGCCGCCGTGCTTCATGATCGCGCGGCGCAGCGCCTTGTGCCAGTCGTGGATCTCCGCCTCGTTCTTTCCGCCAATCTTGAGCTCGCGGCCGCCCTCCATCATGACGACGAGCGTGTTGGGGCGTGTGAGGTCGCGCCGCGCCGCGATCACGCGCGCCTTGTTGATGCTCGCGCTGCCGATCTGCCCCGAGTACGACAGCACGTTCTCCTCGAGCACGAAGTAGCGCTTCTTCCACGTCTTAAAGTGCTGCCCTTCCTTCTCGAGCCACCCGACGTGCTTGATCGCGTCTGCGGCGCCGAACAGGTCGCTCGCCGGCGTGAGCGCGCTGCCGCCGTGCGCGCTGCTCTGGTCCGTCGCGTAGCGCGCGATCGCGGCGAAGCACTTGTCGCACTCCTTCTGCGTGTCCGTGAAGATCTTGAGCTGGCGGCCCTCGACGCTCACGAGCAGCAGCCCGTTCGTGATGTCGCCCGCCTTCTCCACGCGCGCGACCGTCATGGCGCCGAGCAGCTGCGCCTTGTTCTCCTGCTCCGTGTTCTTGTAGTACGCGAGCTCGTTGCGCTTGACGACGAGGAAGCGCTTCTTCCACGACTTGACGAGGCTGCCCTCCTTGAACACCCAGCCGGCGTACGTCACGTCGGCCCCGCGCGCCGCCGCCATGGCTCCAGTGTCTGTCCGTCTCCTCGCCTGCCAGAGCGACAATGAAGCAGTGCCGATCTGCGCTCTGCGGGATAACAGGGTGAAAAATCAGAACGCAAGATGCCTTTTATACTGGTCTCTCTTACGAAAAGCGAGTGTCGCGTAGCGAGAGCAGGACACGAATAGAGCGCCCTGTTCACGTCGTGGCGTGCAGCAATGGGTGCGTTGGATTCTCTTGCTCTTGCCACGAACGATGTCGGGGGACCGACAGACTCCGACGAGCTTCTCCATCATCTTCCTCTTGTCGGTCCAGCGTGCTTCTTGCAGTCTACGCGCGTCAAGTGGATTGACGGGATCATGCGCTGTGAATAGTTCGGACGACGTCGCGGGGATATAACAGACTGCGAGCCAGGACAAATCACCTCACGGTTCCTGCGACGCTCAAGGTGTCTTCGCCATCGCGGTGGTGTCGCCCTTCATCAGCGTCGCCAGCAACTGGCTTGAACCATCATGCACGGAGGAGGAACTTTGGTGAAGGAAACTGGGCGGAATCGATGCCCAAAGTCTTCTGAGACCGCCGAAGTCTTCCGAGACCTCCCGGACCTCCAAAGTCTTCCGAGAGCTACCTCCCATGACTTGCTTCCCCTGAACCTGCCCCACGCTACTACATCACGACGCAGCACGGCGCGCACCCGCTGACGTTGTGCACGCCGCCGCTCGCTGCCTTCTCTGCCTCCCGCCTCTCGCGCTCAAGCTCACCCTCCACCAGTAGCGTGCGGTAGTACGCCAGGTCCTCCCCGCTCTCCGCCGCCACGAGCGCCTGCTTCTGCGTCCGCGTCTCCTCCTCCTTCTCCTCATCATCGCCTCCGAAGTTCAGGTCCCCCTTGAACGACCGGTGGCTCGCGACGGCAAATGACTCCGGGTTCGACTCGGTGTGCTGCCGGTGCTGCTCGTCCTGGATGCGCAGGAACGACTCGTTGCTGATCGTGTCGTTCGCCAGGTAGTCGTTCGGGTCGAGACGGTTCGCAGCGTGCTCGCGAGCCTCGCCGCGTCCTCCGCCAGGTACTTGGCTCGCGGCAGTCGAGTCGCGCGTCTCGGCAGGAGAGGGCCACACCGCCGGACAATCGCTCGAGAGCACACGCAGCCACGTGTCCATGTCGTCCTGCGACTCGGCGGTCACGCGCAGCTCGCGCGCGTTCTCGAGCTGCAAACTGAGCGTGAGCGCCTTCGACTCGTCCACGCGCACGCTCGTGACGATCCCGTGGCCGAGCGCGACGCCGCCGACTTCGCGGTAGTAGAGCAGCGCGCCGCGCTTGTACGTGAAGAACCGCCGCTTCCACGTCTTGAACCGGTCGCCCTCCTTTTCCAGCCACCCGCTGTGCGCCGTGACAGTCTTGCCCTCGGCGTTCACAGTCGACGCACGCCCCAAGTCTAAGGCTGCGTTCGCGGCGGGCGAGGAAGGCGGCGACGACTTCGCCGGTGCGCCTGAGCTCGAGACTCTGCTCGACACAGCCGCGCTGTTGTCGGAGGCGTGGATCGGAGTTCGCACCGTGATGTCTATCGTTCCTGCTGTAGGCGCCGCCACCCTCGCGTCGCCTGTAGCGGCCATCGAGAGCGCAGATTGCAGTCCAGCAAGCCACTTCGCGTACTCCTCCTTCGACTCAGCAGTCAGCACCAGCGTGCGGTCCGCCGTCGTCTCGACCTCCAGAGCGAGCGGCAGCGCGAGACTCTCCGACACACGCGCGATCGTGAGCGCGCGCAGCATCGATCCGCTCTCGCTCTTGAAGTAGCGCAGCGTCGTGCCGTGCAAGCTGAAGTACCGCCGCTTCCACGTCTTGATCGTGCCGCCCTCCTTGTTCAGCCAACCCGCGACCACCGCCCGCTGCACACTCGCGGGATTTTGAGGTGGCGACGACGCGCCGTTCTTGGTCGCTGCACTCCCCCTCTCGCCGCCGGCGTTGTTGTCGTCCTCGGAGCTGCCCCAGGAGCCCGAGCGTTCGAGCTCGGGCTTGTTCTCCATCGCAGCCGACCACGTCGCGAAGCCGCTCTTGGTGTCGCGGTCGTTCTCGTCGATCTGGTTGCTGCTCCAGTCGAGCTCGTCGTCGGCGGTGCCGTCGTCCGCGAAGTCGAGGTCGAACTCGTCGTCGAACGTGTTCGCGTCGCCGCCGCGCTGCGAGTCCTCATGCTGCGACAGGAACGACTCTGTGAGGTTCGACGAGTTCTGCAGCGCGTCGAGCCACAGCGCGAACTGCTCCTCGTCCGGCGCCACGACCTGCAGCAGCCGGCCGTTCTGGAAGCGCACGTCGATGCAGAACGGGCGAGAGTCCCCGACGGCCACCTCGAAGACGACGCCCGAGCCCAGCACCTCGCCTCGACCCGCGTCGCCGTCGCTCGCGTAGTACAGCAGCCGACTGCGCTCGAGCACGAAGTAGCGCATCTTCCACGTCTTGAAGTTCTGGCCCTTCTTGAGCAGCCAACCCTCTTGGCCGAGCTTCTTCGTCAGCCGCCTCGCCGCGACGTCGACGACCGGAGAAGAGGTAGCAGAACCTGCACCGTTGTCGTTCCCGACGTTGTTGTCGCTCGCTTCGAAGCTCCGAGCCTCATGTGTTGCCGTGGTCCTCACACTCGTTGTCGTCGGGAGAAGCCGCGAGGCGTTCAGCAGCGCGTCGTACCAGGAACCGAGCTCTGCCGCGTCCTCGGAGGCGACCTTGAGGATCCGTCCGTTTGCGAGGTGCACGTCGAGGCAGTTGTCGCCCACCACTGCCGGATCGCGCACGACGCGCGCCACGGCACCGCCGCCACGCGCAGGCTTGTCGATGTGCTCAAAGTACTGCAGCGAGTCGCCCTCGAGCACGAAGTAGCGGCGCTTCCACGACCGGATGAGGCTCCCCTGCTTCAGAAGCCAGCCATACTTGATCTCGGGCTGCGCTGGCGGCCCCACCGGCACCACCGGCACCTCCTCCTTCTCCTCCTTCGGCGCTGCCGTGGGGCGGAACGATTTGATGCTGGAGCTCGACGCGAGCATGTCGCTGCCAGGCTTGCACGGCTTGTCCGTGAGCTCGCTCAGAGCCTTCGCCCACCGCTTGAACTCGTTCCGCGACTCCGCCGCGATCGTGATCGTTCGCCCCGAGTCGAGCTCCACGTGCGCCACGGCGGCGTCGGTCCGCGTCTCGAACACGACGTCCACGATCATCTCCTCCTCGTTCGGGAAGTCGTTCGGGTCGTGCCGGTACTCGAGCGACGCGTTCGAGAGCGTGAAGTACCGGCGCTTCCACTTCGCCGACCTGCGCCCCTGCTTCAGCAGCCATCCCTCGCACGTGACGTTGTTCACCTCGGCGGCTGCGAGCTGCTGCTGCTGCTCGACCTTCTGCTGCCGGGACGACTCGCCCACCAGCGACGACTGCTGGTGCCGGAACTGCACCTTGCCGGGCTGCTCGAACGCGCCGTCGCTGAACGCCGTGCTGGTGGTCGACACGGAGCTGGCGGCCATCGCGAGCTTCGCGGCACTCTCGCTGCTCCGGCTGTCGCTCGCCCGCCGCGCGATGTCGGCGCCGCTGTCGCCGTGGCCACGCGCGATCGCGTCCGTGATCGCGAGATCCCACCCTTCGATGTCGTCGAGCGAGTCCGCCGCGATGCGCAGGACGCGCCCGCCGTCCGCGTGCACGTCGAGCGTGAACGGCGTGGTGAAGTTGGTCTCGACGCTGCGCACGACGACGGAGCCGAGCTTGGGTGAGCTCTGCTGGTCGGCGTAGTACGTGAGCACGTTGCCGCGGAGCACGAAGAAGCGCTTCTTCCAGCTCTTGACCTTGCTGCCTTCCTTGAGCAGCCAGCCGCGCTTCTCGTTGCTCGAGGTGTTCGCGCGGTGGCGGAACGACGGCTCCACCGGCGCACTGACGGCGGTCGCGCGAGGCATCTGGAGCGCGTGTTGAGCCTGTTCGGGCACCGACGGCAGCGAC
>JAASGM010000899.1:0-11621 GCA_023334215.1 Globisporangium cystogenes
CCCCCCCTCCCCCCCCCCCCTTTATCGATCGATCGATCGACTCACTCGACGCGCTCGCCCGCAGGTGATGAACCTCAAGGCGAAGGAGAACATCGCGCGACTGAAGAAGGCGGCGAGCAAGAAGCTCGGCGTGAAGGCCAAGCGCGTGTTCCTGCAGAGCGGCGCGGAGATCACGGACGTGGACGAGCTCCAGAACAACGACACGCTCTACATCTCGCAGGGCGAGCCGTTCTACAAGGCCGTGGGCCACGCGAGCGGCCAGGAGACGTTCCACATGTCGGTGCTCGGCTCGGGCGGCGTCGGCAAGAGCGCGCTCACGCTGCGCTTCGTGCGCGACTACTTCGTCAAGGACTGGGACCCGACGATCGAGGACGCGTACCGGAAAGCGCTCACGGTCGACGAGGGGCTCTGTATGCTCGAGATCCTCGACACTGCCGGACAGGACGTACGTTCGCCCGCCCGCCCCCCGATGCTCTCTCTCCGTCTAAGTACGAAGAGCAAACGCTGACACTGCTGACTGCTGACTGCTACGTACTGTCCAGGATTTCGAGTCGCTCCGCGGGCAGTGGATGATGGACAAGGACGGCTATGTGTTTGTGTACAGTATGGACTCGCGGATCTCGCTCCATGTACGTCGTGTACATCGTGTCGGGAGCCGCCGCTGTCGTTCTGGCCGCTGACAGAGAGTCGGGGCGGTGTCATCGACACAGGAGCTGCAACCGTTCTTCGACCTGCACCTGCAGATCAACGAGAGCAAGCGGCCGCTGCCGCCGATCGTGTTGGTGGCGAACAAGAAGGACGTGGTGGACCAGGACCCGAGCAAGTGCCAAGTGAGCACGGAGGAAGGGCGGCGAATAGCGCGTTCCTACAACGCGCACTACATAGAGACGAGCGCGCTCACGGGCGCGAACGTGACCGCCGTGTTCGAGAACTTTGTGCGAGAAGTGCGCAAGAAGAAGGTGCCCAAGCCCAAGAAGAGCGCGTGCGCGATCCTGTGAGCCGGCTGCTCCCTCCATCCTCCCCCCGTTCTCCCCAGCCAGTTGCTCGCGGCAGCCGCAGCTCTTCCCGCCTCCACACGCGCAGCACCGGCGGCCCCGTCGAATATATGTCGTTCGCAGGCCAAGCCCGTAGTCTGAAAGCGCACTGTTTGCAAAGTCGAGCAGTGGCAGCCCATGCACGCTGTAACTCAATTCAGTCGAATATATGAGCGCGTCAGTGTTGCTGTTGCCTTTCTTCGATTCGAATCGCCAACCTGAAACGCGCCACGTGATTCCACTTTTGCACTTTCATTCGAATCACCAACCTGAAACACGTCACGTGTGCCAGGAGCTCACTCGACGCGATGGACGAGGAGGAGACCAAGCAGAGCGAGAGCTCAGCGCCGCCGCCGCCGCAGCTCTCGGAGGCGCAGGTGGCGTCCTGTCGCAGCGCCTTGCGCCACGGGCTGCAGGCAGCGGCGGCGGCGGCGCAGCAGCAGCAGCCGTTGAGCGTGGCGGCCGCGCAGCTCGAGCAGCTCTTCGAGCGCACGGTGCAGTTCGGCGAGAACCAGTCGGGGCTGCTGCTGGGCTCCGCGGGCAGCGCGACGCGCGCCGCCGTGCACCAGGCGCTGCGCGCGCTGCGCCGGCGCTCACGCGCGTTCGCGGTCGTCTACCTCAACGGCACGATCCTGCAGAACGAGATCGAGGCGTTCAAGGAGATGATCGCGCAGCTCACGCGCGACCGGGCGGTGAAGCATCCGGTACGGTAGACAGTAGATGGTAGAAGTAGAAGGAGGACGGAGAGAAGGCAGCAGCTGACGCCGTGCGGAGGACGCCTCTCCAGACGCTCGCGTACTGGAACATGTACGAGTACCTCAAGAGCCTGCTGGCGGCGCGCGCGGCGGCCGGCGAGCCCGTGATGGTCGTGCTCGACGCCTTCGAGCAGTTCGCGCTCGAGTCCGGCAGCACCAAGCAGCTGCTGCTCTACAACCTCCTCGACTGGCTGCAGGTGCGTCGGGTGCGCAGCAGGCGATGGGGCGATGACGCAGCGGACGTGGACTCACACGCAGCCACAGACTAAGGACGTCAAGATGGGCGTGCTGGGCATCAGCTCCAACTTCAACGTCGTCGACAACCTCGAGAAGCGCGTGCGGTCGCGGTGCGAGTGCTGCGCTGCTCTCCTCGTCCGCTCTCCTGCCCTACAGTACTACCTCCTAACGCTCATGCTGCGCGGCAGGTTCTCGAGTCTTCAGATCGTGATGGACCGGCCGTCGTTCGAGCAGGTGAAGCAGCTCATGACGCAGGCGCTGACGCTGCAGGCGGTGGACTGGGACGCGCTCCCAAACGCGTCGGCGCTCAGCCGCCCGCCGCCGGACTTCATCCTGCAGTTCGACGCGCGCGCCGCCGCGCTGCTCCGCGACCCGAGCGCGTTCCTCGCGAGTCTCGAGTTCGACTACGACATCGGCAAGCCGCAGGAGTTCTTCCTGCGCGTCGCGGCGTCCGCCGTGTTCTACCTGTCCGTCGAGCAGCCGCTGCTCTGCGCCGAGCACTTGCAGCGCGCCAAGCACCTGCTGGAGCAGGACTACCAGCTCGCGACGATCGCCACGGTCAACGACCACGGCATCGCGCTCATGATCGGCATGTGCCACCTCGAGCGCGACGGCCAGCGGTTTTTCACGCTCGAGATGGTCTACAGCCGCTGGCAGCAGTTCTACCGCAAGCACGACCTGCTCCCGCAGCTCCCGACGCGCAGCGAGGCGCAGAAGGCGCTCGAGAACCTCTTGCGCCTGCAGCTCGTCAAGGACGCCGGCGACGCGTTCCGCATCGGCCGCGCCAAGCACGCGGCCCCCGAGACGCTGCAGCCCGAGTACCGCGCCGTGCACCTCAACTTCGCGCCGCGCACGCTCGAGGGCATGATCCGCAACCGCAGCATCCAGTGCTCCACGGCCATGGCCGAGTGGGCGATCAACGGCGTCTGATATATTAGAGAGATTTAGCAAACGTGGTTATCTTATCTATCTCGATAAAGAGAGCTCCAAGAACAAAAAGGAAAAAAATAGTTTTAGCAAACGTATTTATTGCTATCTCAAACCAAGCTGCACCGCAACGATAAATGAGCTCGAGACGACGAGCTCGCGGAGGAGGTGTACGCAGCGCTTGCGCTTGCGGTGCTTTCACGCTGGCTCCGCACACCCGTGCCAGTCTCCAACATTACATTTGACCTGCGAGAGATGTCTACCCGAGCTCTTCCTCCACTTTGGCTGCAGTTGGCGCTGCACTCGTCCCGGAAGTCCCAGGTGGACGCGTACACGCTGTTGCGCTCCTCTCCGTGCTCACGCTGCTCATGGGACACTACAGCCTCTAGTGGCGTGATGCGGATAGGAGCTCGAAACGGTGTCGTTGGTCCCTCGCGCATTCCAGTGGTGTGCGCGGCGGCACCACCGCTTCCTGCCGTGACTTTGCCTATACAATGCTACAGGAACCCTCTAAAATCGATGAATGAATTTGACAGGGTATACGTTTCACTGCGATAACGATAGATTTTGCCTCTCCTTATCGAGAGGCAAAGATAACGATTTTTTGTGCTTGTTCGCTATCTCAAAATGATCTGTTTGGATAGGTTTTCAGCAAAAACCGGGCGATAGATAAGATAACCATGTTTGCTAAAGCTCTCTATTAAGCACTCTGCTTCGATCGTGCAGCAGTCCTGGAGAGCGCTGCGGCTCCTCCTGCCGCGATGGTCGTGCGCTTCCTCGCAGGCGACGCGCCGCAGGAGCAGCAGCAGGAGCAACTGGAGCAGCAGCTACCGCCGGCGGCGCGCAGGAAGAAGTTCCTCGTCGCGCACAGCAGCGAGCAGACGAACTCGATCTTCGACTACGTGTGCGTGCGTGTGGCTGTGTGGCACACGAGACGCGAGCTCGCGCAAAGTGACTCGTTGCGACGTGACGCAGGCACCGGTCGACGACGCTCCTGCGCAAAGTCCGCTTCGGGCAGCCGATCGAGCTCGCGATCCAGGTGAGGGTACCCGCCGCCGCCGCCGCGATGTGTCGCGTACCCCCAAGCGTGTGTTGACACGTGCGGCGTCATGTCGACACGCTAGAAGCCAGCAGCCGAGCCACGCACGAAGAACACACGCGAGGTGGCCGACGCGAGTCCATCGACACTCGCTCGGAAAGACCAGAGGACGCTGCTCGGTCCAAGTCTGCTGGCGGCTCCCCCTCCTCGCCTGGGAACGCGGCCCATACACGACTCGTACATCGGCTACAACCGCGTCGTGCGCTTCCAGGCGTCGGACGGCGGCTTCCTCCTCGTGGAGAGCGACGGGTGCGTGCGCAAAGTGCCGAAGGAGCACGAGAGCGATCCGCGCACGCTCGTGACGCTCTTCTCGCGCGACCCGCACGCAAACATCGGGAAGCGGCCCAAGCGCGTTCGCTCTGGAGACTGCGTGTACCTCGTCCAGGGCTCTTCTGCGTCGCTCGCGACGGACGTCGGCGTCACACAGGCCGACTCGGACGAGATGATCGATGGGCCGAGGCACTTGGTGAGCGACGTCCGGCGCCACGACACCATCGCGGCGCAGACCATCGGCACTCACCAGCTGGAGCGTCAGAGTTCGTCGTCGGCGGTGTCGTCACCGCACGCGTCGCTGAGCAAGCAGAGCATCCGCAAGAAGCAGCTCGACCAAGCGTTCACCCCGGCAGCCGAGTCGATGCCGACGACTGTCTGGTGCCTCGCGAAGGCGGCAGCGGCAGCGAACGACGCGAGCGCGTACTTCCGACACGGCGCGCTCTGCCACATCTTCCAGAACCAGTTCGTCGTGTGCTACGAGATGCAGTCGTTCGCGAAGAGTAACACGGTCGCTGGGAGCGCAGCTGCCAGTGGGTCGCAGGAGCCGCCGCGGTCAGTCGGCGCAAGCTCACGACCAGGCAGCTCCGCCTTGCAGTCGCCAGCGACGGAACGCGAGCTCTCGTCTCGATCGTCGCCCTCCGAGCCGGCGACTCCGACGCGCTCCAGCAACTCCCTCTTCACTCACGTGTGGCTCCAGGAGGCGTCGCGGCCGATGCTCTCGTACCACCCAGCGAGCTGCCAGTGCTACGCGAGCGGAGGCTGCGGAGACGCATCGCTTTGGGACAACACGTGGCGGATCTGCGACGTCAGCGTGAAGGAGAAGGACCCGCCCGCTCCAGACGCCACCCGTCGATCGCGGCAACCGAACGGATCACAACTGTGTCAGTCGCCGCCGCTGCCGCCCGAGTCGGTCGAGCAGAGAAGCGAGGACGAAGCTCTTGAGGAGGAGACCGACGATGGCGACGATCTCGAGTCAGAGGACTCGACGCCTGGAGCCCTCCACCGCCAGACGTCCGTCTTCGACGTGGTCACGTTCGCAGCCAAGGCGGAGACGCTGCAAGCCCGGGCGGCTTGCATCATCGTGCGCTTCTTCCGCCGTCTCATTCGAGACGAGCTGACCCAGTCACGGGTCCAGGACTTCCTGCGCCGTCGTCGCCGCGTCACGCAGGCGAAGACCCAGTTCGCAGACCCCGAGCTGACGGCGACGGAACAGCTGAAGCTCCTGCAGTGCTACAACCCGCATGTGTACGGCTCGCGGCGCCACTTCCAGCAGCACGGCAAGCCGACGCGCCAGCGACCTCGCCGCGGTGTCTCGTTCCACAACTTCACCAGCGGCGCGGAAGCCGACCGACAGAAGCTGGCGACGATGCAGTGCAACGTGGACTACCTGAGCCAGGACTGGTTGCGGACAGAGAAGCACAACGTGAGCAAGTTGCTGGCCGCGAACGCGCACGAGATGTACTCGCGCCGGCCGCTCTCCTCGTCGATCACCCCCAAGCGAATCCTCGCCAACCGCGAGCGTGAGCACCAGTTCGTCGTCGAGATGAAGATGGCGAAGCGAGAGCCGCCGAGCTTTCACTACGGCGGCGGTGGCGCGCGGCCACACACTGCTCCGCTCGCGGCGATCAACAGCGAGTTGTTCTCCGGAGCAGTTCGCTGAAGTGAGGAAGCTGTGAATCGAGAACCTTTCATGCGCTGCGTCTCCGTGTCTCTTGCTACGCCGCCATCTCCGACAGCGTCGTCCCGACCACCAGCCAACGCGTCTTGCGGCGCAGTGTCGAGCTGCCCACGGGGTGCTCGAGCGGCACGAAGTGGTACGGCGCGTAGATCTTCACGAGCGCACGCGGTCGGAGGCTGAGATGCGTCGTCGCCTGCGACGAGAACGCGATCCGGACGCGCGTCTTCACCGGACACGGCGAGGACGAGGCGGTGGGGCTGAACGCGTGGATGTGGCCGTCGTACACGGTCTGCTCGCCGGTGTCTTCGCCCTCCGGCCGCTGGCGCTGGCGGCGCAGATACACGACAATGTGTTCCCTGTCCTGGACTCTGTCGAGCCCCGAGTTCTCGAAGCCAGGCGTGTCCCGGTTTGCCTCGAGCAGCGTCTGGCCGTGCGAGTGGAGCATCGTCAGGTCCCGCGTGGTCTTCCGGATCGCCCGGGCGATCGCTTCGCCCAGTTCGCCTCGGATCCTGGCCGCCGCCGCGTCGGGCTTCGGCTTCCGGCGCGCGCCAGGGTTGCTGAGCTTTGACGGCGAGAAGAACTGCATCTCGAACTTCTCCTCGCGCATCTGGCGCTCCGTGTCTGCGATCGCGTCTTCGTTCTCCACCGGATTGCTCGAGTGCTGCGCGAGACGAGGCAGATCGTCAGCTCCATCGGTCGGGATAGCCGCCGTCATGATCCGTCCGCCAAAGTGTTGTCGACGTACATGCTGTGACTCCGCTCGCTCGTCCTGCAACTTCTGCTGCGACAGCAGCGTCGCGCGCATGAGGACGTCCGCGAGCCTCCGCTTCTTCGGCGCACCCGGGGACTCGTGCTCGTCCGCCGAGGTGGTTTGCTGCGAGTCCATCGTCGACGCTCTGGGAGAAGATGAGCACCTCCGCAACCGCCTGCAGCTCCCAGCGCAACACCAACCGAGTGTGGGACGCACCGTCTCGCGTTGCGCTTCGCCTGCGTCGCGTTGGGCACCGACCGGCGCCGACTCGCGGCTATCTTCACGCCCACGCTCGCCGACTGACTCCACCGCGCGGGCCGAGCCACTGCGGCCTCGACGCTCGCGCGCCGCGAAGCCACAGGCGCTGCAGTCCGCAGCGGCGCCACGCTGCTCCGCCCAGCGCCAGGCTGGCGCTTGCTGCTCGCGAGGATCTTCTCCGGGGCGGGTGTTCGGCGCCTCTGAGACGCCGCGAGCGCAGGCGCTGGTGGCTGCTGCTCGTCACCGGTCGCTGCGTCCCCCGCGCGCTCGACGACGTGCAGCGGAGGCGCCTGCAGCAGCGACGCGAACGGGTTCTCGTCCTCGGACTCGGCGGCGTCGCCGTCGCTGGCGTCTGAATGGTCGGCGCCGCCAGATTCATTGGCGGATGGCAAACAGCACTCGGCGTCACTACTGGCTGCGTCCACACAGACACAGCCGACGTGCAGCTTACGCACGCACCCAGCTGCAGCAGCGACGCCGGGTGGAAGAGCTCCTTCGGGCGGGGAAGGACGCCAGCTGCGCTTTTGCTGGTCGCGGGCGGCGGCGGCCGGCTGCGCGCGTTGCCCCGCGGCGCCAGCAGACTGCGGCCGCCGCTGCGCTTGGAGCCGGCGTCCAAGTCGTAGAACACGCCGTCGTCGCCGCCGCCACCATCGTCGTTGACATGCATTCTTGCGGTTTGCGCGCCAAGAGGGAAAAAAATGCCAAACGAAACAAAAAATCACGAGAATAAACTTGTGTACTTTTCGGGGGAACCAATCGCACAAAGCTTCCACCACGGTTCCAATGGCAGCAAACTTCCAGCTTCGAAGCTGACGGATCCGACAGCGGAATGTATGATCATCCAGTGCACCCGAGCCACGCCTCGACACTTGGATCGCACGGTGCGCCAGCTTTGCGCCGAATGAGCTCCTTGCGCATCGCGACGATGTCGGTGACGGGCGTGCACGCGACGACCTGCATGCGAGCATTGAAGCAGATCCCTGGCAACGACCCGAGCGTGCACTGCTTGTATATGACGCCGCCGCAGAGGGTGTCCGATGTGTAGAGCGTCGGAGCCGTGGCTTTCACTTCGATAGTCCACGTGAAGTCGCACATAATCGCACCAATCGATGTGAGTATCGCCAAGTCCGCCTCACTGATACGCGCATCGGTGCATGTCACGAGCTCTTCGTCGGCGCGAGGCTTGCACTGGAAGAGCGTGAGGTCGCATACGCCGTTGATGTAGCCGTTGCAGCAGACCGCGTTCCTCGCGCTGAGACCCATCGCCTTGAGCTTCTTGAGCGGAGTGAACGCAGGCAACGTGTTGATGTGGTTCGCGTCGACGATGAGCTCGTCCAGCCCGTCGAAGCTCGGGAGCTCGCGCAAACCATGCAGCAGAGCAAGCGTGAGGTACCGCAGATTGTGCAGCTTTGAGAGGCTCGGGACGGCGGGCACATGTAGAAGACAACCCAAGTGCAGGGACGCCAGGTGCGGCATCGCGTCGAAGAGTCCGGGCGGCAGCGACTCGAGTTGGTTTGTTGTGAAGTCACCCTCGATATGTCTGCTTGGTCAGCCGTGCAAGTCAGTCACAGGGTGATCGTCGCCCGCTGCAACTCACACACGCATGCAAACGTACAGGTACTCGAGGTCGTGGAACTCGCTCGCCCACTCCGGGGGCGTCCGGATGCGGCTGTAGATCAAGATTAGCTGCTCAGCTTGCGGCACCGGCGCACCTCCTCCAGCACCATCGACAGCGCGCGGTTGATAATCTGGATGATGCGGAGCTCGCCAGCTGCAGCCAGACGCGCGAGGTCGGCGCTCGTGTCTGGAGGGTCGAGTCACACAGCAACATTCGCGGGTTTGACCTCCCGGTCCACGTACACGAGACACGTGCAGTCGTCGGCGCCGACGTTCCACTGGTAGCTCACAACCGAGCACTTGGAGTACTTGGCACTCAAAACGGTGCTCGAGTGGACTGCGGCGATCGAGTAGACGAAGATCGCGGCTCCGACGACGAAGAACAGGGACGCGAGTAGCAGCGTCGAGGCGTGTGCCTTGATCTCGTGGACACTCAGGCGTCTGCTTGCCCTCTTGGTCGTCTTAATCGGGTCAGTCAGGGGCACAGATGGGGCGATCGTCGCGTTGTCTGGCGACTGGGTGATGACGGAGTTGTCCTGCTGCTCAGTGACGATGTGGTCTGGCGAAGTGATCTCCGATACGCTGTCTGACGAGGCAACCTGCGGAGCACGCTTGATCTCGTCTGAATCCGGTTGTTTGTCCTCGCTCTCTATCGGCATCACTTGACTCCGCTGCTTGTCGTCCGAGATGCCGCGATCTGCGTCAAGTGGAAGCGATGTCTTCAGCACCAAGTCTATCGACTGTGATATCTGATCTCTGAGCTGCAGGTCGACCTGCGATGGAGCTGCACCGCTCCCCCACGCCGCGACCTTCTCGATCTCCCGACGAGCCTTCGCACGCTTCTCCACCTCCGCTCGGTTCAGCAGCTCGATGACTTTGCGCCACTCGTAGAGCGACAGCAGGTTGAGCACCGACTTGACGAAGAGCGACTCAGGCGTCGAGAACTGCAGGTAGTGGAACGCGGCGCGGAAGATGGCGATCTGTCCCGGTTCGCCATACAGTCGTGCAATCCCATCGAACGAACCGACTCCGAGCGTTGTCGCCTTGGCGCTCTGCTCTTCGCGGTCGAACTTGAACGCGTACATGGCGTATCCGAGCACGACCAGCGGTGCGAACACGGCGAAGAACAAATCGAACCTGCAGCCGAGAGGTAAGCGAACCAGTGAGAGTTGAGAACAGTTTCGTACAGCCACCTACACGCATGCCACATCACACACGTACAGGTAGAAGAGCCGCACGACGATGAAGCGGTGGTCGCTGTGGAAGCGCCGGTACCGGTACACGGTGAGCAGCCAGCTCAGGAAAAGCAGACGCGAGTAGAAGAAGATGAGCGGCGTCGGGAACCCGTGGCGCAGGTACGTGACGAGCGTCGTGCTCTGGAAGATGAGCTTCGGCAGATCCAGTGATCAAAGTAGGAAACAAGCGCACAGACGTGAGGCAAGTGTCGAAGCAGATGCGGTAAACGCGAGTGTCAAGCCAGCAATCCGGACAAGCCACACACGCACTCACTCAAACACACGTGCGGTGCACACCACAGTCTGGACACAAACAGTGGAACGTGCACACACACACACACGCACGCATACACACAAACTCACAAACACACACGTTCATGCCTACTCGACACGGAGACTCACGTAAAAGTGTCGGTACTTGCTGTCGTGCGCTGTGGTGTCGCGGTAGATCATCGCCAGCGACTGCTTCCGCTTCGAGAGCGACCGGGAGCGAGTCCGCTCGTCTCCGACGCTCTCCGGCCCTGCGCGCGAGTCTTCCTCGCTCAAGTCCGCCGTCTCGATCGCGCGCAGAATTCCTGTCACACGCGATACCAATCGATGGCGTCTGTTGCTCGATGAAGTCGGTGACGTCGGTGGCTGTGAAGCCGACGGCGGCTGCTGCCTCTCCTCCTTGATCGCCATCTTCGTCTTCTTCGGACGCAAATCCCACGGGAAGCGACGACCGAAGAGCATGAGCACAACAAGACCGACGTAGCCGACTCCAAAAAGCACCAGCAGCACCGTCGCGCAGACGACGATCGACAACTCCGGGTACGGCAGCAGCCAGAACTCGCCGTTGTCAAAGTTCTCCGTGTCCATCACGCGGTTCACGACTTGCGTCGGGAAAACCTGGATGTACGCCAGGAAGAGCGTCAAGAGCGCCGAGAAGAGGAGCGAGACGATCATCGGGATGCCGAGGAACCCGAACACGTCGAAGAACTTAGTCTGCGTGATAATGTCGAGTGTGGCGGCGAGAGCGCTGGTCGCTTGGGAGACCAGTGGAGAAGGCGGCGGCGGGTGTGATGCTGCCTGTTGTTCTGTTCTGGACCGTGGATCCTGAGGCGGTGACGAACGATCTTCCTGTGTCGTTATGACATCGTCGGCCACAGTCGACGCAGCGGCGCCATGTTGCTCAGTAGGTGTCGCCATCTCACGACTTCCACGTCCAAAGCTTCCGAGTCACGTGGGCGATGCCGTCGTCGTCGCCGTCGCCACGAGAGCAGCGAAGACGCTCAACCAACCACGGCGCGCGCAATCGTCGCAATATTTTCAGCAGAACACGAGTGCAAAGCCACCACCAGTTCAATGCAACGAGTTGACAGTTTACTGTCATCTCCTGTTCCTCTTGTTGCAGCGAATCAAAGCCCATCCGGACGTGCGTCAACGGCGAAGCTCTTCGGTCAGTGTTATGCCTGACTCGGAAGCCGAAGCACGGTCGAACGTGTTGTTTGGTTTCGCGGGCTCGGAGAGCGGAGTCTGGGAGGGATCCATGCACAGGAGAAAAAGGTAGACCTTTGCATTCCCTGATGAAGAGAACAGGACACGAAGGAGCCTCGCACTGAAAGCGATGCAAAGAGCATCGACTCGCATCATAGGTGAAGGTCATCAACCTGATCCCAAAGCATGAGACGGAGGCGAAGCAGACAAACTCGAAGCGAAACCACCAGGACCTCTCATGTGCGTGAGGAGCATCTCGAAGGAGCTGCAGCACTCACTCA
>JAASGM010000009.1:0-74491 GCA_023334215.1 Globisporangium cystogenes
CGCCGCCGCGTACTGGTCGGCCATGTGCGCGTCGCGGTGCCGCCACAGCCGCTCCGTGTGCGCGAGCATGCCGAACGCGACGTCGTCGACGGTGCCGCCGATGATGCCGGTGGCGATCACGAGCGGCCGGTCGGCGGGTCTACTGCGGTTGATCTCCACGCTCACTTGTTCGCACGTCGTTGGTGCGTCTGTACTGCTTGCGCTGCTTGACGACGATGTCGTCGACACGGACCTGTTGTCTAACTCGGGTCCTGTTCCACGCTGGGATCCGCTGCTACTGCGACTGCTGCTGCTGAGCGTACTGGAACTCGATGTGGTGTAGTCGTAGGAGCCGATGAGCGTCGTCTCGGCTGTGTCTGTGCGCGAGCGGCCTTTGTCCTTGCTGGAGGTGCTGCCGCAATCGAGCGGCGAGCTGGTGTGCTTGAGCTTGCGAGAGCGGTAGACCTGGATGTTCTCCTTGGTCTTCGCGAGCTTGAATCGGTCCTGCGGCAGGCTGCGGCCGTTCGAGACGAAGAGCTCGTGCGCCGCGAGCGTCTCCGTGAGGATGCGCTCGGCGTCGTCGATGATCATCTGCATCTCGTCGAGCGAGAGCTTGAGCGTGGAGATCATGTCCGCGGTGACCTTGCCGCTCGGCATGGCGATTTGTCGGACTTTGTGCTCCTGAACTCCCGCGAATCGATGGACCGCACGCGTCGCTTGCTGGGAGGCTGGCGAGTTGAGGAATGGCACAGCGCCAGCCCTGTCCAGCCCAGCAGGACCAGACGACGGCACTTCGCCAGATGCTGTGAGCTGAACGAGGAGAGTCTCACATGCACTCCGTAATCACGAGAACACGAGCCGCGAGATGCCGCGAGATGTTTCGTTGTTTAGCAACAGGGATGAAGGTCGCCGGCGTGCATAGATGGCCTGGAGGCGCGCCGCACCTCGTCGTTGGCCAAAGCAGCCGGCTCCCGGCATCGCAGCGCTCTTCGCGGCGACGAGCGAGCGATGGCCGTTGTTGCTGGGTTGGTCGTCGGAGCGCGCAAACCAGCAGTGCGAGCTCAAGCTTTCGCGGACACCTTCGAGGCACGTCCGGCGCCGTGGTGTGGCTCCGCGAGTCTGTTCGTCCAGCGTGCGAGGCGGCCATCGGGGCGGCAGATGCTCGGGCAGTTCACAGATCGCGTGGGGGAGATGATCGCCTCGGCTCTTTTCGCGACGATCCTCGTCCCGAGCCTGTACACTTCGAGAAGGCCCTGCCACACTTGCACACACACACCGGCGCTCGATTCATCGATCGAGGGTCGAGGATCGAGGATCGAGGCTGGCGGGTGTGAGAGTTCGAGCATGGGGCTGCTGTGGTTTCGCTGCCGACACCTGCATGCAGAGCTTGGTGCTCCCCGTACTGGTCACCAGCAACTCGGTACGAACTTGTGCCACGCGAACGAAGTGCAATCAACCTCGTGTGCCTCGACGACCTCCGGGTGACACTGTCAGACAGAGTCCACTTTCGCCGCCGGCGAAAGCGCACCCAGCGAAAGCGTCATGCCCTTGAAGCCTCCAAGGTTGTTGACGGTGTCGGCCAAGACCACAGACTGTCCACTCTGTGTGAATGGTGGTGGCTGGCAGCTTCTTCGCCGACACCCGCTGCATTCGCGCCTTGGCGAACGAATCCCCCAGCGATTCGCCTTCCCGGCATGTCGAGAACTGCGGCGGCTCTTCTGAGCCGCGCTCCTTCGCCGATGTTGTCGCGGCGGCAGCTCGCTCGCATGCATGCAATGACTCCCTCCCTCGCTTCTTGCGGTCTCGAAGGGGGGTCTCAGCAGTCAGAACCTCCTCGAGTGTGCCGCCACCATCCGCGGCGTCCACCTCGCGCCTCACTTCCGCTCGATCAAACGAACGACGCTGCCGATGGCCATGGCCCTCACACAACAAGCTGCAAACTCGATTCGGGCCGTCGGCGCGAAGCTTGACGCCGTGGGAAGACGCGAGGTGGTGGATCGACCTTGAAGTTGCTCGCGCTGACTCGCTCGACGCTGAGCCAGTCGGCCGGTCGGAGTGAACACGCACGCAAGTACGTGGCGAGCTCACCGAAGAGGATGACGAGCAAAGGACACAAGGAGGATCGCGGGCGAGCGCCGCGACACCACAGCGAGAAATCTACGGTAGCTGATCAGCTCGCGACCGCGCCGCCGTCGCCGTCGTCGCCGTTATTGCTCTATTGAGCTTCTTGCCTAACTATCTCTATGGGTTGTGCGAGCAGAGACTGGTGCGATCTCGTCGTCCTCGTCCTCGCTCGCGGGTGTGTGTGTGTGGTGAGTGGTGTGTGGCTCGGAGCTTCTCGCTGTGTCGATCGTTCTCTCTTTCGCTGTGTCGATCGTTCTCAGGACGGCTACTCTTCATAACTTGTGTAGGTACTTGGTTGGGAGTCGAGCAGCAGCAACACTCATCTGCCGACCTCCGCGAGCGCAATGTCCCAAGCCGACAGCTTCTTGGCGGTGATCACGCACGGGAGGCAGAACGCCATCGCCTTCTGGGTCACCTCCGCCGAGATGTCCACCGTCACCTTCTTCTCGACGCTGCACTTGCTGCACATGAGCTGCACGCACGAATCAACGAGTCAGCGGAGTGAGCGTCACGCGAACCAACGCAAGCCGAGCGAGTGCCTCGCGGACGCACCTTTCGGCAGATCTGGCACGACAACCCGGACTGGAAGAGGTTCCCCAGGTTGCGCAGACTCTTCTCGCAGAGCTCGCAGTGCTTGAGCGCCGCCTGCTTGTCCACCTGGCTGTTCGCGCGCCGGTTGCGCTGCATCTGCCACATGAGCTTCTTGATGTACGAGCACTCGACGACGTTCGGGATCGTCAGGACGTTCTCCGCGTGCTGGTTGTGCCGCACCGAGTCGATGACCTCGCCGCCGAGGTCGAGGTACGTGCGGCAGTACATCTCGATCGAGGACGCGTCATACTGGCGCGTGATGACGCACTTGTGGAACTTGCCGCGGATCACGTCCACGTGCTGGAGCTCCGGGATCTGCTTGAGCTCCACCGAGTGGATCAGCTCGTACGCGACGCGGTCGCCATTCGAGTCGAGCGCCATGCCCGTGGCCTCGACGTAGAGGAAGTCCCGGTTCGACATGAACGCGCTGATGGTCGCGGCGACCCACTTGACGCCGAGAAACCGGAACGGGTCGTCCTCAGTCGGCAAGTGGATCGTCGTGAGGATCTTGTGGTCGTCGTAGTCGTTGCCCTTGACGTACGAGTTGCGCAGGCGCCACGAGTACTTGGTGTGCGCGAGCGTGCCGAAGGCCACGTCCTCGACCGAGCCGGGCAGGATCCCGTGCGCCACGAGGAGCGGCGAGTTGCGGGGCTTGTGCTTCTCCACGACGCTGTCGCCGAAGTCGTCGTCGTCGTCGTTCGAGCCGTGGCCGCCCGAGGAGCTCGCCGAGAGGCTCTGGTGCGAGCGCGCGGACGCGGAGGCCTGAAGCTGGTGGCGCCGGACGTCGTACGAGTCGCCGCTGCTGCTCTGGCTGTGGCTGAAGTTGTGGTGCGCGAGGTTCTCGGCGACCGTGCCGGAGAGCAGGCGGGGGCGCTGCACGGCGCCCTCCCTCGCCCGGCGCTGCTTGTACACCTGGATGTGATCGCGCGCCTTGACGAGCTTCCACTCTTGCTTGGACAGCTGCCGGTTGTCCGCGATGAAGTCTTCCGCGAGCTGCAGCGTCTCGGCGACGATGCGGTCCGCGAGGTCCACGAGCGCCTGCTCCTCCTCGGGCGAGAACTCGAGCGGCGGGAACGCGCTGTCGGGGAGCTGGAAGCCCATTGTGTGTGTGTGTGGAGGGGGGGAGTTGTTCTGGTTGCTGGTGCTGGTAGCGGCGCTGGTGGCGCTGAGCAGCCTCGAGAACTTGAGATGTGAGGAGGAGCTCGCTCGCTCGCTAGGGTCAGCTCAGCAGGCGGCGGCCACCCCCCGTAGCGGCCCAGCAGCAGCAACAAGCGGGGGATCAAGCGTGCAAGCAGCAACAGCAGCACGAGCAAGAGGTGTGCCATCTCGAGGCGGGTGCCGATTGGTGGCTCTGGAAGATTGTCCGATTTCTGATACTTAAGGCGGGTTTAGCGCCCTCTCTAAATCTGTTTATAGCAGTAAATTATTACAAATAATATGAGTATCGACCTCTTTACTATAGATGAACGCAAATCAAGAGGGCGCAGCCTCAACAATTGGACAACCGGAGAACGCGAATGGAAAATGGCTCGAAAATTAACAAGTTGGATTTCACCCTTACAAACACCTACTTTACATTCTCGCGGTGCGATTTTTGCAAAAAAAAAGAGGCTCGAAGCGACACGCCAAAAATGAGAGAAAAAAGGGACACAAAATACAAACCGCAGCCATTTGTGCATTTTCAACAAGACTTCTCGAACTCTCGGAACTGCAAGCTCGGCATGGCATTTTAACGCCCCAAGATCGATCGCTCTCGCGCCTCGACGAAGCGCTTGGAGGGCCACGACGCGAAGCTCTTGCGCTACGTGCCTTCGGTGTGTGTCTTCGTGTTGCTCCTCAAGATGAACGCGACGTCAGAATGAAAAAAGAAATCGTACCGTACTCGGCAGCAGTGACATATCATCCATGGTACCGGACGCCTCGTCCTCTCGGTCGGCTCCATGCCGACCTGAACGACTGGCTGGGAGCGAGCGGCGTGGCGCCTTCTTGAAGCGAGCGAGCACAGCAGCAGCGACAGCTCGGCGTCGCTGCGTTGCCACTCTCGTCGCACCAGAGCAGACCAATCGATTGGATAGGGCGAGTGGTGCAGAACGGCTCACACGCTTGCCTCGCTGCCGCATGAACGAGTAGCGGACACCAGCGCGCCAGCATCGACGCCTTCTTCCTCCTTGATCTCGCATAGAACTCACAGCTGGCGGTGATCCAGCTTCAAGCGATGCAAGTTGTGCAGCCCCCGATGGAGAGCCTCGCAGTAGCGAATGGGCTGTCCGCCATGGAGTTGACCTCTGCACTTCGACTCGGTGCCGCTGCTGCAGCACTTCTGGTGTTCGTGGCGACGAAGTTGTGTGGCGCAAGATGCGCTTAACACAGCGAGCGAGCGTTGTGTAGCCATGTGTCATGCGCAGCAGCGGATGGAGGGAGGGCGGAAGCACCAGCACGTCAAGTCGCGTGCGTGCGTGCGTGGCGGGTTGTCCAGACGACAGCAGACGCTCGTCACCAACCAACCACCCAGGTCTGCTTGGTCACGCTGCCTCGCCTGCTCTGATACCCGACCGAGCCACTCTTGGATCTCGTGCGATGCCGCGCTCACGCCAGCGCTGGAGGATAGCGGTGAGGGGTCCTTTGGTTAGCGGAGTGCTGTGGTTTCGGCGAACGCAAGAGCCTGTGCGTGTGAAGACTTCACCTCGCCGCCTCCTCGACGACCAGCGCGGCAGTCGCCTCTCGAACTTCTCGTCTGAAGACCAGGGTCTCCGCCGGCGTCTCAAGAGCACCATGCCGTTGTTGGAGTATACGCGTTGCGTGTCTTCGGATCGCGTGCTCTCGAGTGAGTCAGTCGACGCCATGGTCTGGTGTGCGAGTGAGCTTTAGTATCCGCGTCGACGAGCGCTTGATGCTGAGGTGAGAGGCATATGCTCCTCGGTACCGCGCGCGCGTGACCTTCGTCGACTTGGCCGGCCGTCGCCGCTGCGCGCAGTTCTCACGGCTCCTGCTGCTTTGCGGCGGTCGGACGGAGTCGCTGTCCGCCCGAGGCACCTTCCAAGCTCTCGCCTGCTTCGTCTCGCCCGCTCCGCTGCCCAGACAGACAGACCCAGACCCAGACAGCAACGATCTGCAAGACGCGACACACCCGCGCCGCTCTACAAGTGTCCATTCTGCTCCACCGCCGGCTGGTACCCATCATGGGATACCGAGTCAACTCGCAGACACCGCGCGCCGACGTCGGCCGCCCATCGCAGACACTGTTCCTCTACGCTCGATCACTCGCCGCTTGCGAGTGTGTTTGGACGCCGGCGGCGGGGAGACTGATCGATCCTCTCGCCTCACTTTGCATCCCGCGAACCCGGAGGCGGCGAGAGACTTTGTCCGAGAGAAGCCGAGCATGTCAGCCGCGATCTCGTACGACATGATGATGCCGCTCACGCTCACGCCTGCCGAGGAGCGCCTGGTCGCGGCCGAAGCCGAGCGCGTGCTGCGCGAGACTTTCGCGGCGAGAGCGGCCTTCGTCGCGAACAACGGGAAGCTGCCCAAGGGCGAGTGGAGGCATCTCAAGACCCGCGAGAACGTGCACGTGTACCGGACCACGACCAACGAGTCCTTGACCGTCACAGTACCCAGCAACGAGCACAACCAACAGCAGCAGCAGCGCGAGGTCGAGCTGTCCAAGCCGGACGAGCTCCCGTACGTCGTCGCGTTCGGCACGTTCCCCGGCACGGTCGAGGACGCGGCGTTCGGCGTGCTCGGCCACACTGAGTCGATCACGCGGCAACGCGACGCGCTCATGGACGACAAGTACGACGCCGTCAAGATCCTCGCCACGATCCAGCACCCGACGCCGCAGGACCCGTTCAGTTCGCTCGCCGTCAAGTGGTCCACGAAAGGCATCGGTGCGCTGGCGCGCGCACGCGACTGCGTCTTCCTCGAAGCCGTGGGCGTCATGACCGACGCGGACGGCGAGCAGGTCGCGTACTACGTGATGCACTCGATCGACAACATCATCCCGCGCGTCGTGGGGCTGCGGTACCTCGACATCGTGCGCGTCGACATCTCGACGTGCTCGATGTGCCGCCCGCGCGACGACTCCCTGCTCGAACTCTTCTGCCACGGCTACGTGAACACTGGCGGCGCGTTCGCCGAGGCCAAGGGCGACCAGCTCTTCCCCGAGACGCTGCTCTCCGCGATCCACGTGATCGAGTGCGCGTACGTGAAGAAGCTCATGTGGCTCATGTGCAACAAGCAGCTCGAGCAGGACGGCGAGGTGAGGAGCTCCAAGTCCTCGCAGTCGTCGTCGGAGGCGTCGTCTTCGCTCTCGCACGGCAACAGCAGCGGCAGCAACCACGGCCAACACAGCAGCAGCACCAGCAGTAGCGGGGGTGGCAGTGGTGACGGCAGCAAGACGTGCAGCAACTGCTCCGCGAGCCTCTCGACGCTCCGGAACCTGCTCCGCTCGAGCTCCTCCTGCTACGCGTGCAGACAGGAGACGTGCCACAAGTGCAGCGTCGAGAAGAAGATCCCGGTGGAGACGAGCGACGCGGGCTTCAAGCTCAAGCACCGCGCGTTCTGCCTGCGGTGTCTGCTGGAGGCGAAGCAGGCGCCGACGCGCGAGGTGGCGGGGGCGATGCTGGAGCTCATGCCGTAGCGAAGGGGCTGTAGGCAGCAGACCAGGCGAGCGAGGGAAGCCTGCGCTCGACCAGATAGGATAGACGGCGAGGCGAGAGTGGAGGAGAAAAGCATGTGAGCACGCACGTGTGCGCAGTGTCTGCCTCGCTGCGTTGTTCTCGCAAGCTTCTTCGACCGCCACCAGCTACGGGACCAGTCCATGGAGTGGACACCGTCGCTGTTGGTGGTCGTTCTGAAGCGAAGGACATCGAGAGCTACACACACGATCTGATTGCCACGGTGTCGTGATCGCCGACGTCCCGATCTGACCTCGACGAAGCAGCGACTCGGAGGACCACGAAGCTCTGGAGGAAGCCGACCGATCTGTTCTCAGTGAGGTCTGACGAACTGCCGGCCGACGAACGCGAATAGGACACCTCTGGTCGACTGCTCGATGACAACCGACCGAGTGCGCGTGCCGAGCGTGCACGTCAGCGCGGTGTCCCCGAGCCTCACGAACATCGCTGCCTCTACCACAGCAACATCCGCGCGCGAGGGGATCGCAGTCGAGCTCGCGGCGCCGCGCTTCCTCTGCGCGTGGGCTGTGGTCGTCGCGCTTCACCTAGTAAGCGCTTCGTTCCTCACGGCTCTCGCGTGGGTCTACTGGTTCGTCACGCGCGACGAGTTCGAGCAACTCGCGAAGCTGGCAGCAGGCGAACGGTTCCGATACTTGCACCACGCGTGCGCGGCGTTCGGGCTCGTCGGCGCGCTGCACTGGTGGCAGCTTCTGCGTATCGCGTTCGTGTCGTTCCAAGCGAGAGAGCTGGTTCTTCCAGACGACAGCTCGAGCGTCAGCTCTGTAGCACTCGAGACATCCGGGCGCCTCTCGCGGTCCACGCGTGTGTCGTCTGTACTCAAGTATGCGCCTCTCGAACCGCTGGCGTTGCCGCTTCGCCTTGTGGCTCAGTTCTGGGAGTTCCTCTTCTCCGCGCACCATGGAGTCTTGGGTGTCGAGAGCGACTGGTTCCCGTTCGTGTTCGCGGCGCGAGAGATCGCCGAGATCGTCTCACAGTCGCTCCAGGCGCACCGACGGAGCGACTTGCTGCCGTCTTCCTGGCTCGACTCTCTCTGCGTCGCGCTCGTCGTGGCCAACTGCTGGTCGACTCCTGCTGTGCACTACGCGCTTCGCCGGCGCCAGGGCAGCGAACGCGTCGTCTCCATGCTCTTCGACGTGCTGCTCAACCTCGGCTCGAGCGTCGCGATCCCGCTCGCAGTCTTCTTGCCTTACTATGCCGTGTTCGACGCAGAGTCGATGCTCCCGCTCGAGCTGATGTACGACCCGGTGTGGCTCTCGCGCATCGTGACGGAGAACCAACTGCTCTTCTCCGTGTCGACGCCCGACATCTTCTCCAAGCTCGTCCCGCACATCGGGATCTACATCTCGCTGACCAGCGTCGTCGTGCTCATCAAGCGCGAAATTCGGGGTGGCAGCAGTCTCACCAAGCAGACACCATCGACAACCGCGACACGCAGACCGAGCGCAGTGTTCCCCCTCATCAAGAGCGCGTCGCTGAGAACGGCGTCGAGACTCCTCTCGTCCGCCGTCACCGCTCCCGCGAAAGAACGCTTCGTCGCCCGTGTCTCTCAGCGGCAGCGGAACGCGTTGCATGTCCTCTTCGGCGCATGGGGATTGGCGCTGCTGATGCTCCACGTCCACGCAGTCACGCGGTCGCACACCGGAGCTGTGCCCAGAGGATGCCGGGAGGCTTCGAGTCCGTGGTTCACGTCTGGCTACTCCTGTGTCGTGTACACGTACAACTGCTACCGCGAAGGCACGAAGAGTCCAAGCGAGGCGTCGTGGGCGACCCTCGACAGCAGCAGCTTGGTGTACCTCGGGATCTCGCACTGCCCCGAGCTGCGCGTGCCCAGACGTCTCCAGAGCTACTCGAACCTGCTCGCCCTGCACGTGCACAACTGCACCATCGCGGACTGGCCGGCCGCCAGCGCGATCTCGGCGGCAACGCACGCGAAGATGATCGCGGTGACGATGGTCTGGACGAACATGAGCGGGATCCCAGACGGCTTGCTCGAGCCGCTCCCAGCCTCGCTGACGAATCTTCAGCTTGCTCACACGAACCTGACGAGCCTGCCCTCGAACTTCCACGAGAGGTGGCGCTCGATGGTGTCGGTCTTCATCGAGCACTCACACATCCGCGAGTTCCCGGACACGCTGCTCCAGCTCGAAGGGCTCGGTAGCACCGAGCTGTCGCTCCACGGCAACCTCATCGAGTCGCTCCCCGAGCTGACAAGCAGTCATCAGAGCGTGTTCTCGTTGACCGTGAGTGCGAATCCGCTGCGAGAGTTGCCCGAGAGCGTCGGAGACAGCAGTGTGGCGTTCGGGTTCTTCAATGCCGAGAACACGCTGCTTCGGGATCTACCGGCATGGGTGCGTTCTCGCGTCGCCGGGGTGATCTTCCTGCACGGGACGCCGTACTGCGACGCACATCCAGACGACCAGCGTGACGCCCAAGGCGGCGCATATGTGACGTGTTCGATGCGAGACACTCGCGGAGACGGCAGGATGCCTGTCGGCTTCATCGAGCCGCACTTCCCGCTCTAAGCGACCCGACCACGACGAAGCTGGTCTGTCTGCCTGTCATCCTGAGCCTGTGGAGCACTGGCGACGCGACTCTCTCTTTTGGCCATGGATCGCTCCATCGGCCGGCGACGACGTGCACGTTCGCTCCCCCCTCCCACTTTCTCAGCTGCCAGTGTTCCGCCCCTCGGATCGCTCCAGCGGACACGAGTGGCAATCAGGCGACGCCATCGGAGCTCTTCGCTGTCGAACACCGAGACGTTCCCTCCGCACGACCCAGATCCAGCCAGCCACGCACACGAGTTCAGGCACACCCGACGCTCTCGTCAGCGGATACTTCGCTCACTCACCAACCTGCCAGCTCACCCACAGCCCAGCGAACGAACCAGCGAACCGGCGAACTCTCCGATGAAGTTCACGCTCCCGGCCGGCACGTTCCCGCCGCTTGAGCTCTCGCCCGAAGAGGTCGACGCCATCACGCAGACCGCGCAGCGCATGGTGGACGAGACCATGAGCGAGTTCGACGACATGATCGCGAACAGCCGACAGCTCCCGAAGAAGCGGTGGAAGCTCGTCAAGGAGCGCGGCCACCTCGCTGTCTACCGGACGCGCAAGATCTACAACTACGCGAGCGGTCCCGGCGCCGTGGGGGCGTCCTCGAGCTCCTGGACGCCGCAGGTGCCGCATCTGCTCACGGCGTCGATGTACCAGAAGCACGAGCGTGCGCGGAAGAGAGCTGCGACGATAGGCGAGGAGACGGTGAACAGCATGACGCGCTGGAGCGAGGCGGACTCAGAATTGCTGCTCGAGAGCTGCTCGTCGCAGTCTGACGCGGCACTCTACGACGACCGCATCGACAGCGCGATGCATCTCGAGTCGGCGCTAGAGGCAAGCAAGCCCCCGCGCACGCCGGTCGTCGTCGTCACGGGGTTCTACCCCGGCACAGTCGAAGACGTCGCGCTCGGCAGCCTCGCCGACACGGACGCGCTCTGGAGGCTGCGCTCGTCGTACCTCGACGACGAGCGCGACGACTGCAAGATCCTCGCGACGCTGCAGCGGCCGAGCAAGTACGACCCATTCCGCTTCCTCGGCGTTAAGTGGGCGAGCAAGCAGTTCGCGGCGTTCACGGCGCAACGCGACCTGCTCTACATCGAGAGCTCCGGCGTGCTGAGGGACCCCGCGACCGGCGCGATCAACGTGGCGTACAACCTCATGCACTCGATCGAGCTCCCTCGCGTCCCGGAGCTCCGGCAGTTCGACATCATCCGCGTCAAGCTCTCGATCTGCCACCTCACGCGCCGCCACGACGCCGGCACAGTCGAGCTTTACTGCCGCGGCTTCTCGGCCCCCGGAGGCGACATGCTCGGGTCCATCAGCACCGCGGTGTACGCGGACGCGCTGCTGCACTCCTCGGAGGTCATCGCCTGCGCGTACGCGAAAAAGATCATGTGGCTTACGCAGCAGCGGCGCGCGGCCGGCGGAGCCAGAGTGAAGCAGAGTGTGCCCACTGCGACGCACTGCCACTCGTGCACCAAGAGCTTCCGAGGACTGAGCGGCGCGCTGCGCTCGTCGGTTGTCTGCCAGTGCTGCCGGAGCGTGGTGTGCGGCAAGTGCTCTGTCCGGATGAAGCTCACGGTGGACGTCACGCTGAACAAGGTGACACGGCGCGACGTGCCATTCTGCCTCCGGTGCGTGCTGCACGCCAAGAAGCTCTCGGCGCTCGCGGTCGCGGTCGCCTCGGTGCCGGACGGCAACTGGAGCCTCACAGGCTCTCATGTCCGGCAGCCGCAGCAGCGGTGGCGCTGATGTGTGCTGTTCGAGAGCTCGTTGTCGTCTGGTGCTGCAGGTGGCAGCGACTTTGGCTGCGTCGAGTCAGAATTTATCAGAATTTATCAGGTTTCGGACCCATTTGAGCGCTGGCTAGTCGTGCTGACTTCTTTTTTGACAAGCATGAGTCCGCGAGTTGAATGACACGCATGAAGCCGAAGAATTGTCGCGGAGACATGTGGGCGACGGGAACGATCAGCAAGCGCCAGCCAGCAACGGATGCGAGAGAGCGCACTGGTGGGTTCCTGCTGCTGGGCCACTCAACCTGCTGCTCGACGTCGACGTCGACGCCGTCCACACGACTCACAAACACACTCGACTCGCACTCCGCAGTACGAAACGAGCTCTTCCGCCGCCATGCCGACGCGACTCCCGGACGAGGCCATGCCCACTCTCTTCCTCACGCAGGAGGAGGAGCTCGCGGTGGAGCGCGAGGCGACCACTGTGGTCACGGACACGGCGGCGGCGTTCGACGAGTTCGTGGCGGGCGGCCGCGCGTTCCCCAAGAACCACTGGAAGCTTGTCAAGGAGAAGGCGAGCTTCCGCGTCTACCGCTCGCGCCAGAGCTACGCGGCGCTCACTGCGGCGACGTCGTCGAGTTTCTCAAGCATCCCGAGCATCTCGAAGACGCAGATGAGCTTCGGCAGCAGCAGCAGCAACGCCTCCGCCTTCTCCAGGAAGCTCACGAGCAGCAGCTCCGAGTCCAGCACCAGCTCCGGCAGCGCCAAGGTTGCAAACGCCGCGCTGGCGAGCGGCACGACGGAGATGCACAAGTTCCCGGTTATCGTGCTCACCGGCATCATCCCCGGCACGATGGAGGACGCGGGCTTGGGCACGATCGCCGACACCGAAGCGCTCTGGCGACTGCGCAGCTCGTACACCGACGACGCGCACCGCGACTGCAAGATCCTCGCGACGATCAAACGGCCGTCGCGCGATAAGCCGTTCCGCTTCCTCGGCATCAAGTGGGCGTGGCGGCGCCGGCAAACGCTCGTGCAGCAGCGCGACATGGTGTACGCTGAGCGGACGGGCGTGGTGCGCGACGCGCAGGGCCGCCTCGTGCTCGGCTACAACGCGATGCACTCGGTCGAGCTGCCTGGGATCCCGGAGCTGTCGCAGTACGACATCGTGCGCATGAAGCTCTCGCTCTGCTTTCTCAGCCGGCCGTACGACGACAAGTCGATCGAGATCTACTGCCGCGCGTTCTGCGTGCCAGTCGGTGAGATGCCCGACAGCATCTACACGGGACTCTACGCCGACGCGCTGCTCTCATCGGTCAACGTCATGGACTGTGCGCACCTGAAGAAGCTCATGTGGCTCACACAGCAGCGCCACCGGCGTCGACTGAGCCAACAACCATCCGCCGAGTCGAATCGATCCGGTCGAACCTTCTCGGTCGGAGGCGACGACGACGCCGCGGAGCTCGATCACTGCCAGGGCTGCCAGCGTTCGCTCAAGCGCTTCGGCGGACTCAGCCGCTCGACGGTCGTCGTGTGCCGGTGCTGTCGCCGCAGCCTGTGCGCCAAGTGCGTCACGGAACGCAACATCGTGGTCGACGTCGCGCCAGACGGCAGCTTGACGGAGCGGTTGCTCACGTTCTGCATCGGCTGCGTCATCGAGTCGCGTGCGCTTCCGGCGATGGACATCGCGCGAGAGGACGTCGACAAGCGAGTCGGGACGCCGAGCGTCAGTTGAGAGACTCATGCTCTCAAACCGCCAGGCACAGCTGCGCCATCAGCAGATCAGTTGAAGATGGTAACGCGGCACACACAGCGAGAGGAGGAGTGACTCGCGCCGCTCCTCCGACTTGCACGCTCATAGAGATAGAGTAGGATTAGCAGCGCGAGCTCGCGGCCGCGAACTGAGCCGCGAGGTCGTGCACGAAGCTGTAGTACACGTACTTGCAGTCGAAGTCCATGTCGTGCCAGTAGTTGACCGAGATCGTCGGGCAGAGCTGCGTCGCGCGGTGGTACCACATCGCGGGCAGGTACAGCATCTCGCCGGCGTTCACGACGCACTCGAGAGGGTTCAGGTGCTGCGCGAGGGGGAACTGGTGCGTGTCGATCTGAACCGGGTCGACTGGGATCCACGGCGTCGCGCCAGTCTCCGGTGACGGCACGAGACGCCACGCTGCGTGCTCCGGGTACTTGGCGTGGAAGAGCGCGGTGAGTCTCGCGGCTTCTGCCTCGCTCTCGGCGTCTTGTGGCTTGTCGGCATCAGCGGCAGTTGCGCCATCCTCGTTGTCGCTGTCTGTGGCGTCGGATGGCGTCCTCGCACGAGTGTCCTTGTGGGCGTAGCGCACCGACGGGTACTCAGTCTCGTAGAGACACGCGACGTCCGCAGGGGGCAGCAGCGTGAAGTGCTTCTGGCCCTTGACCACGCAGTACATGTTCTACGGTAGCGTGCACCCACTGTGAGTGCCTTGCTTACGCTCAGCAGAACCATCGCCAGCGTCTCGCCATCGACTCGCCACTCACCTCGTAGTGGTCCTTGTGCATCGTCGAGACGGCGCGCTCGTCTCCGATCCAGATGTTCACGGCATCCGGCTTGTTCCCGAACGCCTGCTTCGCCAGCTCCACGTACGCCGGCACGTCCTGGTAGAGCATCGGAAGCTGGTCGCGCAGACTGTCGTTCTGCATGAACGCGCGTGGCAGCGCACCATCAGAGCCCGACTTTCTTCGCTGCCATCGCACGCCGCTCAGCAGTTGACGCACCTGGTGTGAAAGGTATGGCACACCGTCAAAGCCCTCGCGGTCGCCGAGCACGTCGAGGAACTCACGCAGCGTCATCTCGCGCTCCTCGGGCATCACGAAGAGCTCTGCGGTCTCTCCAAGCGGCAGCACGGCGTCGCCGCGGCCAAATGGCGTCACGTCCACTGTCACACACTCGTCGCCCGCCTGCTCCGCCAGGTACGCGTCGCTCGCCCAGCACTCGAGCGCGCGCGTCCACTCGGCGTCGCCCGCCATGGCGTTCGTGAGGACCACGGGCACGCTGCGGCTCACGAACTCGCGGTGGAACTGCAGCACCGTGAGCGTCGAGGCGTCCACGCGCGCCACGGCGCTCAGCGGCTGCCAGAGCTCGCGCACCTCCTCGCGCAGCCGCGCGAAGCTCGCGTGCACGGCGGCGCGCGCGGCGTCCGCGGTCGTCATCGCCGAGGGCTCCGCTGCCATCGGATCGGAGTGTCAGACTTTGATTACCATCGAGTTATGTGGTGCTCGTGTGCCACACTAATGTACACGTGTCACTGCGCGTCACACTTCGACTTCGACTCGGAGGTGTGGACTGGCGAAACGGTGCGAACGAACATGCAAAGGCTGGCGCTGCTGGTGCTCGCATGCGGACAGCAAGTGGTGTCGAGGAAGAGCATGGCGATGGATTGTGCGCTTAGCTTGCGGGGCCACACGGCTGCTGGATGAATAACTTAGGGAACAGCGACTGCTTGGACTGCTAGGAGGAACTCTACAGGAGGGGGGGGGGATGAATCCATGCACGCACATGCGACATGGCGCGCGCGAGCACCGGAGGCACCTCAAAGCTCCGACGAAGGCGGCGACAGCGACGACGACGACGAGGTCGACGCCACGGTGTGCTGCTTGCAGAAGTAGCCGTGTTTCTGGTACGAGCGGCGGTTGCAGCCGTCCGTCTTGCAGCGGTTCCCGCCGCCGTGGGCCCAGCAGAAGCCCCCCGGCGCCGCCACCTTGGTGCACCCGGCCGCGTCGCAGATGTGGCCGCCGCCGTGCGACCAGCAGTAGCCGTAGCGCTTCGCCTTGCTCGTGCAGCCGTCGACCTTGCAGAGCTTGCAGCCGCCGTGGTGGAAGCACCGGTTGTACAGCCGCGCGCCGTGCGTGCAGTCCGGGAACGTGCAGCGCGAGCCGCCGCCGTGGCGCACGCAGCGGCCGCGCGAGACCGCGGCGCGCGGGCAGTCGGCGTGCGCGCACACCGCCGCCTTGCGCACGCGCATCTTGCCGTGGTGGTTGGCGAGCGAGAGCAGCTGGTGCACGCGCGTCTCCATGAGCGAGCCGCTCGCGAGCAGGCTGCGGCCCTGGATGTGGAAGAGCGCGTGCTTGCGCTCGGCGTCGTCGTCGCTCGCCGTGTCGTCGGATGCCGTCTCCATCGCCGCGTCCTCGTCGTTGGCGGAGGTGTGGAACTTGCGGCTCGGCGAGAGCGTCGGGCTGCTGCTGTTGCTGCTGATGCTGTGGTGGTGGTGGATGTCAGCACCCGCTGAAGGGTTCAGGATGAACGCGAGCGCGGCCTTGTCCGCGTCCTGGTACATGCTGCTTGCTGGTGGCTCTGAAGGTGGTGGTGGTGGTGTCGTGTCGTGGAGCGAATCTTAGCGAGCAAAACGAGAAATGAATGGGGGCGGCGCGCAAGACGGTGCTTCTCGGTCGGTCGGTCCTTCTCGTCCCATTCCAGTCCCAGGCGCACAGGCGCTGCTGACAGCAGCAGCTCACCGCTCGCTCTCACACAGACGAGCGCTGTCCTGTGCCGCCGCGGTGCGCATCCTCCACGAGTGCGGGTCCCCGTCTCTTGCGCTCGAATACTGCGCGTCGATTGGCTGCCCCGCTTGATGACGCGCCGCGAGGCGACTACCGTCGCGCACTTCTCGTTATCGACAAGCCATTTTTTCTGAAGTGACCGGATCGACCGGCGCTCGTGCACCACGCTTCCCTGCCATTTGACTGGCGGATCGCGCTCGTCGGCGGCGCCACCTTGGCCCTCGCATCGAGTTCTCTATCCCTCGTGGCGGCGCGTGCTCTGGCGCTGCCATCCCGCCATCCTCTGAAGCGCAAATCGCTTCAGGAGTCGGTTGCAAAAGCTGCTTGTTCACGACGTGGTTGTTGGATCGGTCGTTGCGGCGGCGGCGCTGACACGAGCGCCAACACGAGCGCCAACGGCATGCGCGCGGCAGCCACTCTCGCCTGGGGCCGCGGCCGTCGCGAGGATTCTTGGAACGCGTGCGTGCGTTGCTCGCCAGGCGAAAGCGAACTTCGGTAGTACCGCTCCAGGACATCGAGCACTCGGACGACGTTGTCGGCTCTCTGATGCGTAATTTGACACACGACGCGTGGGACGCTCGCCACGACGGCCTCCGCTTTTGACGTGGCAGGTCTTCCGGTCCAGACCAAGTCGCTCACTGGAGTCCACGCACAGCGCCAGCACCAAGCTGCAGCGGTGCTCCGCGATGTCCGCGCGTGAAAGGACACTCTGAGGCGCGTACAGTACGAACGACGTCTTCGTCTCCAAAGATCGCTCTGTTCTCGTGGCTGCTTTTGGTGGAGCGATCGGCATGCGACCAGCCTGGTACTTGCCTCGCGAACCGCGGACGTGACGCGCCTCGACTCGCGCGAATCTCACCAGCCAGCCGGCCGATCACCCCACTTTGTCGGCAACCTGCTCAGGTTGCTCGTTGTTGGCTGGGAGCACGCCGCGTCACGCCGCTGGCTATGCCGGCGCATCGCCCGCCGCGGGTTCTCCAGGCAAAGCTTCGCACTGACATCGGCGGCGGCTTCGGAAGGCAACACACAGACAGGCAGACAAGGGTAGACGGACACCTCGACAGACACGTTGACGCGCATTGCGTTTGACGTATGCACGTTTCGCTTGATTCCTGCGCTCGAGTGGCCGCCCAATCACGTCGTGCGCGAATCCCGCGTCTCGTGACGTGGCCGTCGCCGCCCCCCAATCCGCATGCTCACCGTGCGGACGTCTCTCAAGCTCACGACGTCCACAGCCTTGAGCAACCAGCACCAGCGGCGGCACAAAGCATGCAAAGCAGACACGTCACGCGTGTGGACAAGTTTCTCGGGATTGAACAGATCAACTCTCACGTTCTCACTGTACTCGCACTGCTCCTCGCGGACTCGACTCGACTCTCGTCACGCGCTCGACAGCCCAATCACGAGCGTCGGAACGCACGTGACACACCGATCCCATCCGCCCTGACTCGACTCGAGCGGGTTGGCGTGGGAGGAGGAGGATGCGACATCGTCCGTCTGCTGCTCCGGTGTATCGGATCCGGTGCCGGTGTCGACGTCGGCGCTTCTTCAAGCTCGACGCTGCATCAACGGCAACGTCGACGACCAAACGGCGCTGGTAGCGAAACATGTCGGACGCCAGCCAACCCGACAAACGGACGGACACGTTCCGCGGGACTCTTGAGCCACGCGCTTCGGTCTCCGCGGCACTTGGACGACAGCGACGATGCCGGTGCTTCACGCAAGAGCCACTCACTCAGTCGAGCGAACAGGCTCGCAACACGCGCTGGTGCTCTTCTTCGCTCTGCTGCTGCTGCTGCGTCCTCAGACTCAGACGTTGAACGACGCGTGCGCCTTGCAGTAGTAGCCGTGCTTCTGGTACGAGCGCTTGCTGCAGCCCTCGAGGCGGCAGCGGTTCCCGCCGCCGTGGGCCCAGCACGAGCCGCCCTGCGCCGCCACCTTGACGCACCCTTCGGCGCTGCAGATGCGGCCGCCGCCGTGCGACCAGCAGTACCCGTAGCGCTTCGCCTTGCTCGCGCACCCAGCCGCGAGGCAGATCGTCGACCCGCCGTGCTGGAAACACCGGTTGCGTAGCTTGGCGCCGTTCGTGCAGCCCTCGACCGTACAGCGCGAGCCGCCGCCGTGGCGCACGCAGCTGCGCCGCGACACCGCGAGGCTCAAGCAGCCCTTCTCCTTGCACAGTCGCGTCTTCTTCTTGCTCGCGTGCAGCTTGTCGCCGGCGCCGCCGTCCTCGCCGGACGACAGCTCGCCCTCCGAGCTCGTGGTCGGCGACGCCGCGCCGTCATCGTCGTCGTCGTCGTCTTCGTCATCATCGACATGGTTGTGTGCTGCGGTGTTCTCGTCCGCGCGCACGCGCTGCTTCTTGCGAGGCGTGGAGATCGTCGCGTCGGCGCCGAGGCGCAGGCGAGCGACGCCAAGCGCCGCCTGGTGCGCCGCGATGGTCGTGAGTGGCGCCAGTACGCGCAGGAACTGCTGCTGCTGCTGCGCCGCCGCGGCCGCGAGCGCGTACACGGAGAGCGAATGCGTCTGCGGCATTGCCGACGCGAGCGCCGGGAGTGGCCGCTTCACGCCGAGCAGCGTCGAGGGCGATGCAGCAGCAGCGGCGGCGGTTGCGACTGGCGCTTCCAGCGGGTTGAGGATGAACGCGAGGCTGCTCATGTAAGCGTGGGCGAGCGGATCGGGGAATGGCGGCGTTCGTGTGTGTCGTGTGCGGCGGAAAGCAGCGGGCAGTGAGGTGAGCCCACCACTTGCGAGCGCCCGTGAGCTGGTGAGGGCGAGAAGCCGGGCAGCGAGGGGGAAGCAGGCGACGAACGCCTCGTCGCGGCCAATCGCAGCGCGCGGCCGGCGGGAATCACACGAAGGCGCTCGCGGTCGTCCAGCGTCGAGCAGAGTGGCGCTCGAGCGGCCTCGGCGACGAGCGCATGGGGCGAACACGCCGGCGACGGCGGCGTGCGGCGGCAGCTGGCGGCGACCGCGGCGCTCAGTGGTGAATCGGCGGAACGGCGCGTGGCCAATCAGCGCACCGGAACTGAGTGACGTCGAGCGGATCCCTCCTGAAAACGATATGGCTGCTTGACGTCGGAAATGGGAGGGGATGCATGCCGAATGGGGATCCTGGATTACTTCACTATCCGAAATGCTCGGTATGTCTTCACACGATGAAGATTCTATTGATTCTTGTGTTGTACTTCCACTTCCATTGGTACCGATCAGTTCTCCTCTCCCTCAAGGCACACGAGACGCCGGTCTCTAGCTACGAATCGCGAGCGCTTCGACATCAACAAGTGCATCGAGATAGGAGAGCATCGAGATTGGGTGATACGAACGTGTCAAATGGAACTCAAACCGGAGAAGGAACGAACTATTCGCGGCAATGGTGATTATCGCAAGCATCCCACAACCAGCCGCACTTACTCAGTTCGCGTGAACAGTACGGAGAGCGCACCGCGCTACCTGACTGAAGATTGCGCTGATGGCGACATCCGATCGGTTCCTTACACGTGCGTACAACTTATGGGTGGCCACTCAGGTCGAGCTCCACGGCCAGTACTCCTTCGAGCGACTTCACGGCTACGACGCGTTCGTCAAGTCCTCCAGCTACACGCGGGTGCTCGCGCTCTGCCTGCTCACACCGTTCCCGTGTCTGATCCTCATCACGCTCATCGACTCGGTGCCGCTCGCGCACCCGGACAAGGGCTCGGACGCAAACTACGTGCACTGGCTCCGCAACTTCGTCACGATCTACCTCATCTCGTACGCGATGCTCGCGCAGTTTCCGCTGAGTGTGCCGGGACTTCCGTTTGGGCTCAACCGGGTCCTAGTTACGTCGTTCTTCGCGAGTGTCGGCGGTGTCGGCTTCCAGTTCCTGATGTCGCACTTCATCGGGTTCCCACTCCCGTTCAGCCTGATCATCGGCACGCCAATGTGGTTCGCGTTCATCTGCCTCAACTTCGTGTACTACTTCGGCGCGCTCTTGCGCGACAACGTTCAGTTCCGCATCGACCTGGGCAACTACTTTGTCGTCTTTATCGCGCAGGTGTCGCTCACGCTCATCTACCCAGCGTACATCTACGGCTTCCAGTCCATCGACCCAGCGTCACAGAACGTGTACGTGATCCTGCTACCGATCATCAAGATCCTGCTAAAGAACTGGATGGCCAAGTACCTCGGCAAGATGGACGACATGAAACCCGAGATCGTGATCTTCAACGTCGAGATCTTCAACGCGCTCTACGTGGCGTGCTGCATGCAGAGCACAACGTCGATCAGCACGACGCTCGTACTCTCTTTCGTCGACTGGTTCCAGGCGTGGCTCTCCATCCGCGACGTCAACACCATGCTGGACGAGATCAGGTCTCTGCTCGACAAGATCCCCGTTGGGCATCCGTGGGAGAAGAAAACCTTCCTGGAGATCGCACTGATCATCATCGACCAAGACGAGCGCGTGCGGATTCACCCGCCGCTGCGCCGAACTTGTGCGCTCCCGAGCGAGCGTACGAACTCACAGGTCAAGTCAAGCGCGAAGAACGCGCAAGGTCCGGTGGGCGATCGCAAGTCGAAGGTTGTTGTGCCTGTCGCTTCCGGAATCGACGCTGGGCAAGTCGTTGAATCAACCTCGATCATCACGAAGCAGATCCACGCTACCACCAGCTCCTCTTCCAACATGGCGACCATCTCTGTAGCTGCCAACCCAAGCGACGGCGCTAGCAGACGGAACGAAGGAATCGGATCAACTGCGAGTACCAACCTGTCCACCGGATACGAGTTCTTCAGCGATGCCGAACGACTCGACTTCGTGCAGAAGACGACGTGCCTCATGTACACGACCGAGTTCGTTCTGCTCGTCGAGTACACGGAGGTCATCGTCCCGATCATCTACAGTGCGTCCAAAGCTTCGTCGAGAGTTCAACTCGTCGTGGATGCTGGTGAACTGACGCTGTTGTGGCTAACCTGCTTGCCGCACAGGCGTGTACGTCATCGCGGCATACCACCTGCCGAACCGAGAGTTTTACTCGCAGCTCGCGAAGATGAACACTTCCGAGTTAGAGAACACTGTCAAGAACGTCTTCGTCTACGCTGGTTTTGAGCTCGTCTCGTTCCTCGTGATGTCGTACATTCTCAAGAGGAAGCTCCAGATCGAGTCGTTCAAGCAGCTCGCGTTCGTGCTCTACAACCAGTGGATGATGGTGCAGTCGAAGCTCGTGCTTTGGTTCTTCTATGCGGTCCAGAACTCGCTCACGCACTTCGGTACATCGCCTGCGTTGCTGCAGTTCAAATGGTAGCGATGTAGCTCTCACACCTGCGCCTTGTGTACCAGGCGCCGACTTCAGCTTCAGGTTCGCGTGGCTTCATCCGTCTCCATCGCCAACTGCTTAGCACTAGCGACGTCCAGCGCAAACATCGCAACACGGTCACGTTCGTAGCTCATTGAGTAGTCAGCTTCCAGCTTGCGAAGTCAGCCAGTCGAACTCGAAAGTGAAGTCGACGCCGTGGTGCGCGAGCGTGAACTGGAGGATCACCACCGCCCAAGCCACGAACGTGCCCTGCACCAGCAGACACTCGCTCTCGAGCGTGAACGCCAGTTGATGCAGCGGCGACAGCTTGAAGCGCCGCTGGAGAACGAGATGCACGGACACGAGCGAGAGCAGCTCTAGTGCGCCGTACACCAGGATTCGAGCGACCGCCGCTCGGAGCTGCGTCGCGTCGAGCGTGGCCATCCCGGGGTAGAACTGAGCGTTCGGCAGCTGGTGCAGAATCACGAGGTAGAGCGCGTACAGCGTCGGGATCGCCGCCTCGACGAACTCGACGAGCAGGATCAGCTCGCAGCGCCACAGCAGCTCGAGGGTTCGCTTTAGCACCACGGCTTTCTCCTTTATGCCTCGGGTGTGGTGCGGCAGTAGCCGAACGACAGCGTTCGCTGGATGCACCGTCGCGCCTGAAGGGAAGATCCGAGTCCACCCTCCGTGAGCCCGTGTCGAATGCGCGTCTAAAGCCTTGTTCGCGACACTCCGCGTGCACTGCTGCGTGGGTATGGATGCTGAGGTCGCTCGATGGGATTTGTTGTCGGGTGTGTCACTCACAGCAGCGTCGTTCCTCCCGACCTTGTTCTGACGATCCTGTGTGCTCGTCACTGCTGCTTCCGTGGAGGTTCCTCCTCTCGCCTCGTCCTGTACCGAGCGCATCCGTGCGACCATCACCGCGTGACGCTCCGACAAACGGAGATGCGCGCACGACGACATCGTCATCTCCAGCAACTCGCTCGCACCGAGTTGTGTCGGCTCGCTCGCGATATCCAGTGTTGCAACGACCACTCCGTTCGCCAGCAGATCGTCGGTGGCCAACGCCTCCACCTCACGCATGTACCTGAAGAGATCGCGCAGGGACAGGATGTTCTGCGCCACGTCGATGCCGATGATCCCGACCGTCGCGAGCACTGAAGAGGAGCTCTGCATGCACTTGGACTGGTACAGCGCGTTGAAGAGGTCGACGGTGATGACTGCAACCGGCACGAGGTCCTCCAGCTCCGCGACGGTGCGCTTCATGACCCGCTTGATGAGGTACTTCATGGCAGGCAGGACGAAGAGGAACGCGATCTGGGCCCAGCCGACGAGCGCGGCGAAGATGACACTGTACGCCGAGTATAAGAGCACGAGCCCGGCTTCGAGGTTGAGTCGGCGCGCGTACAGCAGTGCTTGTGCCTTGAGCGCTGCGTTCTGTCGGAAGTTGCGCACGCCGACCGTCATCACGGTCCCGACGAGGAAGAAGAGGAGCCACGCCGGCATGGTCAGCACTGTCATGAACGGGATCGGGAAGATCCAGAGGCTTGCGAGCGAGAGGGTGAACGCCGTGTACGTGCACGCCACGAAGAGTCCGACACGCACGCACTTCCGGAGCGTCAGCTCTGCCGCCGGCGCGATCGCTTGCATCTGAAGGAGCCCGTCGCTTACGGTGAGGAAGGTGTTGGCGAAGGCGCGATACCAGAACGACACGTTCCTGTCCCAGCCGTCCTCTGGACGCTGCAGCGGCACGACATCGAGCGCCAAGATCGGCAACAACGACGCCGCGACCGTGACGCAGCACACCGAGAGGACGCGCAGCATGGAGCTGCTCTCCGTGTACGCTTGGAGCGCGCAAAGGCGCTCGACGGAGTACTGTCCGCGACGGCGCGACGAAGGAGCAGCGCCATCACTGTCAATTCCTCCGACCTTCCAGAGCTTCACCAGTGCACTCGCATAAGAACCCCCCCAGAATCATCGGCGATGTCAGCGATTGGGACTTCCAGGCCACACACCACCGATGATCTGAACCAGCGACTGACTCACAGAGTCTTCGAGGACAACCACACAACAGCTGCAGGACCACCACCAGCCTCAGGACTTCTTCAGGACTTTGGTCCTCAGTCTCCGATTCGCCACCCAAGCAGAAGGCGATGAAGCCAACGGCGCTCGCAGCACTCGCAGCTCTCGCTCTCGCCGGCTCTGCGCACGCGCGGGTCCCCGACTGCGAGGTGGGCGACCTGCGCCCGTTCATCAGCGGCAAGGCGGCGAAGGAGTGCGCGCGCGACACGAGCGCCGGCTCGTCCTTCGAGCTGCTGCGTGCGCCGCCGAGCGACGAGCTCATGCTCGCGATCTGCAAGTCGTCCGCGTGCCGCGCGCTCTTCGACGCCGAGGCCGGCGCGCCGCCTCCCGCGAGCGACTGCGTCGTCCCCACGGGTGACCGCATGCAGCTCTTCGCCGACCTCGTGGACCAGGTGCGCCGCCGCTGCGCCGACCTCAAGGACGCCTACGTGCTCGTGGACTGCGACGTCGTCGGCACGCGCGGGCGCTCGAGCGAGTTCTGGTACTTCCCGGACGCGGCAAACGCCAGTGCCGCACCGGTGGACGCCAAGCGCTGGGCGGCGACCACGAGCGAGGCCGCCGCGTGGGAGGGCGACGAGGTGGCCGTGAGCCGAGACGGCTGGGAGCTCTTGGCGTACATCGAGGACTCGGGGCGGTCCGAGCCGGTCGGTGCCTTCGCCGGGGTTCTCGAGGCCGGGTGGCGCGGCGCCACCGCAGCCTTCGAGTGTCGGCGCGCGGATGACGGCAAGTTCCCCGTGAGCGGCGGCAAGCGCTGCGAGCGGCGGTACATCTGCTTCAGCGAGTGAGGAGGTCGCGCGTCGCCATAGCCGCCATCGACGAGCCGTAGGTTCGAACACCACACGATGCAGCGAGGCACCACGAGCCGCTCGAGCGCCACCGCGAGCAGATCGCCACCCGCCTGCTCCGAGTCGCAACTACGAGCACGCACCAGCCGCATGCTGCAGACAAAGCGCATCAAGCAGCAGAGTCTGGTGCTCCAAGTGCAAGGAGCTCCGTTGTCTGCGCACCTCGGGAGCACAGAACACTGTCAAGAGGGAGAGAGAAAGAGTGGAGAGAGAGAGAAAGAGTGGAGAGAGAGAGCACCGTAGTGTTGAGCCGTGAATGCAAGCATGCAGTGCGTTGTTGTACCTGTCGGTTGGTTGGTCGCCTACTCCGTCGCGCCGTACGAGAAGCTGCGGAACTTGCCGCCGTCTTCGAGGTCGGAGCCGCGCGCCTCCCGCAGGTGCGAGTGCACTTGCTGCGGCGCCGAGAAGATCGTGACCACCGGACTCCGGCCGCTCATCGTCGGCGTCGTCGCGCTCATGAACGACGTGCGCAGCTCCACGTCCTCCTCCATCTCCTGCTGGTCGAGCACGTGGCCCTCGGAGCGCGCGACGGCGCGCTGCGCCATCTCCAGCCAGTCGATGCGCAGCAGCGCGTACGACATGAGCGCGAACTTGGTGCCCTCGCCGAGGATGCTGCCCCACCAGAGCCCGCGCAGGCCGCCGTTCCAGACGACGCCGAGGAGGTACGACGACGGGAGCAGCACGAACCAGGAGCCGGTGAGCGTGATGCGCACGAGCGTCGACGCCAGCGACATGGCCTCCACCACCGCCGCCAGGATGATGTGCAGGCCGGACACGAACACCGCGACGCAGAACACCGGCAGCGTGTCGTGGATGATCGACGCCACCTTGAGGTCCGGGGTGAAGATCTCCACGATCGAGCTCCGGAACGCGTACACGACGAACGCCGAGAGTCCGGCCGCGACGCCGCCGAGAACGAACCCGACGCGGAGCGTGTGCTTGGCCAGCTCGGGCTCGTTCGCGCCGAGGAAGTTGGCCGTGCGCACCTGCGTCGGCAGCCCGAAGCCCCAGAAGACCGCGAAGATGAGCCCCCAGAGGTTGAACATGACGCTGTTGGCCGCCAGGTTGAGCGCACCCATGGACCCCGCCAGCGACGACACGGCGTTGTACACCCACTCGTCGAGCGCCAGGTTGAGCGTCATGCCGAGCGAGAGCGACACGAAGTACTTGACGCGCGCGAGGTTGAGGCACTCCTTGAGCTTGAAGCCATACCAGGTCTTCTTGTGGTACCCTCTGTACCAGAACGCGTACACGTAGAGCGCCGTGGGCTGGAAGATCGACGCGACGCACTGCGCGATCGGCGAGCCGATGAAGTGCAGCGCCGGGATCGGCCCGCAGCCGTAGATGAACACGTAGTTGCTCACGAGGCAGACGCCGACGCTCAGGATGCTGATGATCGTGGCCGGGTTCACGATCTCCTGGGCCTGCAGGTACTGGCGCAGCGCGCAATAGACGGCCTGCGGCAGCACCGTGGGCACGAGGTAGCGCGCGTACGTGTCGGCCATGCGCAGCACGTGGGCGTCGTCGGTCACGAACGAGAGCAGGTGGTCGACGTAGAAGAACGAGACCATGACCGGGATGGAGAAGAGCGTGAGGAAGAGGAGTCCGAGCTGGAGCCAGACGCCCACGAGCTCGTAGTTCTTGGCGCCGTACGCCTGGCCGCACATGGTGCAGAGCGAGACGGCGAAGCCGAAGATGAGGATCTGCACGCCGTTCGTCCAGATCATCGCGAGCGCGCTGGCGGCGAGCGCGTCCGAGCCGAGGTGCCCGAGGAACGCGGCGCTGATGGACGAGAGCGAGATGCGGCAGAACGTCGTGAGGCTCACTTTCCAGCCCATGCTCCAGATCGCGCACGCCTCCTCGTAGTCGCTCGGCGCGTGCAGCGGTGCCATCGCCCCGAGCGACTGCGTGTGCGCGCGCGCCTTGGGATGCGGCAGCAACTCAGTGTGGTCGTCATCCGAGGCGCCGCTCGTGGACGACGGCGGCTGCGGCTGCGGCTGCGGTGGCGCGGCGCTCGGCATCGTGGCGGAGACCGAGCCGAGTGCGCGCGAGTTGCCGGATCCGTGAATGGCAGCAAGTTGCGCTTTCGTCTGCTGGTGTGGTGTGGGACACTTTCTTGCAAAAATAGGCAAGTATGGTTTCGAGTATTGCGGTTGTAGTACAGAAAGAGGTATTAGTTAAAACTATATGCATACACGACGAAATTTACAGATTCGTCGTTGAACAGAGTGAAGGTCGAATCCGACCAACTGGCGATTTGATTGGCGGAAAATCATCTGGCTTAACGACATCGCGCTGCTGCTGGAAGTCTGTCGGTTCAAGATCGCGTGCGTGCGCCGGAACGAATCCGCGGCTGTCGCTGTGGTGCTCGCTCGCGCGGCGTCTTCTGCGCGCCTCGCAATTCTCCGAGAGCTTGTCTTCGAAGTCGTCGCTGCCGCTGCTGCTGCATGTTGAGGTGCGGTGGAGAAGAGAAGGAGGGAAACTTCTCCTAGTTCGCAATGCCAATACAAAAGGCGAACAGAAAAAGTCTTGCTGCCCCGACACGACACCGACACCGACACACCGCCAAGTGAGCTTGAACGCATGTGAGTCCGTCGTGAAGAGATACTAATCATACAACATTGATATGTGCCTCACAGTCATCTTGAGAGGTGGTGAACATGCAAGATCTCGAACGCAACAGCAAAGCGGCAGAGTATCACTCGCCTGCCGCTCGGCATCGAGACAGCCAAAGAGATGATCGATCGGTGCCGTCTGGAAGCTTCTGCAACTTGCGAGTCACCAACAGACAGCATGAGAGACATCGGGGAAGTGGTACATGGCTACATTGTCAAAACGCAACTGTACCGTTATTATAGGTACACTCGCGATCCAGTTTGGTTCACTTATTTTTCGAAGGAAATACGTACTGTAGACCTCCTGAACAGAAGCTCCTACCGGATCGCGCCCCTTCGCCGCATTCCCGAACGAGCGGCGCCGCGGCGAACGTGACGGCCCCCGACCGCCCGTGACGTCGGCGTGACGCAGCAGGTGAGCGAGCGTAAGAAGTGCAGCTGCAGTGGGCGCCGCCGACGCAGCAGGTGCTGTTGTTGCTGTAGGAGCAGCGCACAGCGGCGGCGGCGCCGGCAGACGAGCACGCGTGCGCAGCTTTTTATAGAGCGGTTATGCAGCACATGCACACGTGCTGACGGCGGCGGTGGTGCTCTGCTCGTGCGCGCATGCGGTTCCAACAGCAGCCACAGCAGCGATGTACGTGACGCGACGATTCCTGCGCTCGACGATGACGCCGGACGCGCCGTTGGACGAGCTGGACGAGTCATCGGGAGCCCCCGAGAGCTCCTCGAGGCGCCGCGCGTCGCCGTCAGCCAAGCGGAAGAGCGACGCAGCGGACGCGATGCCGGCGGAGAGAGTGGCAAGCGCGAGTGTTGGTCCCTCGCGCACCAGCGCGAGCAAGAAGAAGGCGTCGCCGCGAATGAGCCGTGCGATCGCGGCGGCGGCGGAGCTGCAGGCAGCCGACGCGGACGTGAAGCAGCAGCAGCAGAAGCCCGCGCTCCAGTTCGCCGGCTACGGGATGTTCGTGGACGCACACGACTCGCGGGAGCGCTGGAGCGAAGCGAAGATCGTCGGCCTTAACGCGGCGGAGCAGAAGGTGTTCGTGCATTACGTCGGCTGGAACACGCGCTACGACGCGTGGGTTTCGGTCGCGTTCCTCGCGGCGCACGGCAGCCACACGGGCGCGGAGAAGAAGAGCGCGGCCGGAGCGCGGAGCTGGAACGGGACGACGCCGCTCTTCGCGTCCACCGAGGACGCAGTGGAGAGTGACTTGGAGCAGCTGCGCCTGGAGCAGCAGCAGGAGGAGGATGTCGCGGAGACTGTGGAGAGCGCGGAGAAGAAGCTCAAGAAGGCGAAGAAGAAGATGAAGAAGGAGAAGAAGGCGAAGAAGAAGAAGAAGCGCGAGGACGCGCAGGCGTGTCTGTCTAAGAAGCGCTGCAGTCGCGTTGACGACAGCGCGCGGACGCTCGGTGTCGAGGAAGACGGAGAAGAGATCGCTGCTCCAGACGAAGCAGCGCAGCTGCCGCCGACGCCGAAACGAGTGCGTCGTGCGACTGGGAAGACGAAGACGGAGGTAGAGACGCTTGACGAAGCTGCGCCACCGAAGCCCAAGAGACACAAGTCTGCGCGCGTGCAACCAGTTCGCGTGGCTGTCGCGACGACGGACGAGGCGAGCGAGCGCAAGGCGAGGCGGAGTCGGAAGCAGCCGGTCGACATGGAACTGGACATGGACGTTCGCGACGACAACGCGAGCGAGGCGTCTACTCCCGTTGTTGACGAAGCGCAGGAGGACATAGAGGTTGATGACGAGGGGACAGGCAAGCGAGGCGGCAAGAAGGCGGTCGTCAAGAAGCCGAGAGGCAAGGCGAAGCGAGGCGGAGCGATGGAGGCGAGCAACGCGCCAGCTGATAGCAGGACCGATGGACTCCACAGCGAGAACGCGACCAACACCGGAGACGAAGCCGCAGTGGCTCCTCTTCCTGCTGCTCCAAAGCGAGGAGGCGGCAGGCGGCAGAAGAGCACGCAACAGCGGCACCAGCCGCCACGCGCTCCAGTGGTCCTAAGTGAGACCCGCGAGAAGCTCGCGGCGATCTTCCGACTGCGCCTGCAGCAGCGCCAACAGCTCGAGCAGCTCATGCAGAGCGACTCCAGTCTGGACGCCAGTTCGCTGCAGGACGAAGTGCGGCAAGCGTCGGTCATCGGGAACGGGGGCAGCGCGAAGCCGCCGGCGCCTGCGAGTTCCAGTGACGCGACTTCGTCGGCGGAGACGGCCGCGCTCGAGGCGTTCATCAACTACTCGCACGCGCGGCAGATCCAGCAGTATTACTACCAGCAAGCGGTGCTGCGCGCGAACCTGATGGACTCGGGCGGCGGTGGCGCCCCCCAGGGGGGCATCATCGACCCGCGCATCATCAACGCCGGAGTGGACGCGCTCGTGGAGCAGCAGCAGCAGTACCAGGACTACGTCCAGCGCATGGCCATCACACGCGAGCGCAACATGCAGGCGCTCGCGGCGAACAAAGAGTTCCTCGCGAAGAGCGGACAGGCGTGGCAGCACCAGCAGGCGGACGACGAGGCCGCGGGTGGGAACCCGCAGGCTCCGGCAATGGCAGCCGAGGCGTCCGGAGAAGCTGCAGCCTCGAGCAAGAACGCGGCGGACGGCAGCAGCTCGTCCGCTTCTCCAGTCAAGTCGGAAGCGCTCGGAGTCGGGATCTCGGCGGCCGCGTCCGAGGCCGAGAAGGGCGGCGTGTTGTACGAGTTCGTGCTGTGAGCTGCCGGTGACGAACGCACGTGTGGTCAACTAGCTATATCGTTATATCTTATACGGCGGCCTACGCGAAGACCGAGAGCAGCGCGACGGTCGCGAGCGCGAGCGCGAGCTGCGAGGCGCCGGCAGCGCTCGGCGCCGCCGACGCGGCCGTGGGGTCGACGATCGTGCTGTTGCTGCCGCCGCCCTTCATGATCTCGCGCTTCTTGACGTCGATGACGACGTCGACGTCGCCCACCGTTGTGTTCCCGCGGCCGCTGCCGGAGCCGCTGCCGGAGCCGCCGGCGCCGCCTCCGCTCACGCTCTTGATCTGCACCTTGAGGTCCGGGAGCTTGGCAACCTCGGCCTCGAGCTCGCGCGCGAGCAGCTTCTCGTCGATGAGGTCGCACTGGTGCAGGATGTCGTCCGCGACGCGCGGGAGGTTGGTGACGGCGGCCGCGCCGCTCGCGCCGGCGGGCGAGCAGCAGTCCGGCAGCTGCTCCATGGCCGCGATGAGCGCGCGCACGCACGGGTCGCTCGCGCAGAGCGGCGCCGCCGCGTCGGCGCTGGCGGCGAACGTCGCCGAGAGGAAGCCCGTAGGCGCCGTCGCGCCGCCCGCCACGGCGCTTGTGCACTGCGAGAAGAGCGCCTTGTTGGTCGACACGAGCGCGTCGGCAGCCGCCACCTGCGCCGCGGAGCACTCGGCGGCGCCCGCGCGGCCGCTGCTGAGCGCCGCGACGACGGCGGCGAGGGCGACGAGCTTCATGCTGACGCTGATGGGAAGCTGGGCGGTGCGGGAGGAACCGGGAATGAGAGAGAGGGTGGAGGGACCGACGCCCAGCAGTACAGCGGCGCACACAACACGATGACTAGCGCCATTGGGGTACAGAACGAGTGGACAACCACTCGGATTCTCGTGGCTGTCAAGTCAGTGCGATTAGGGACTGTCAGGTTTGACAGCAGATTTGTATGAGAAGGAAAGGGGTCGGGGTGGGATCTGATTTGCTTGTGATAGAAACTGGACACGAATGATTTAAATTAGTGCCGCTGATATCCTAATATCAAGGCGAGGTCAGCCGCGAATCCCTATTGCACACTTATTCCATGAAACCTGGCATCTCAACTGCGAGTATCGACACGGTTGGCAACACCATTCGCCATCGAGCCTACGGTTCATGTTCACGGATGCCTAGCAGAACTCGTGCGTGCGGTTGGTGAGCTCAGTCCGGACGAACGTCATTCCGATGTTTCACGAGAGCTACCTAGCGATTCACTTCTTGACCGGCGTGCTCTGCGCTGGGAACAGCTTACCAGATTTGTTTGCACTCACACTGAGCCAGAAGTGAAAGTGGCGGGCGCCCAAACATCGTGTACAACCACTTCTTGGATGTAAACGACCCAAGACGCAACTTGTACCCCTCAATATCGCACTGCTCCGTATCGAGTACCGTGCAGGACTTACCGATCCAGCTGGGTCTTCAGTTCCACCACAATAACACTCTGCTCGAGTAGCCGAAGAAGAGTGCGATCTCGATCTCATAGCATCTCAAACTCGTGATCCTCATCATCGCGCGAATGAACGCGACCAGATCTCCAGACGGCATGCTCGTCCGCTACCAGTCACGCTGACAAACCTTCAGCTCTGTTACCCAAACCTGACGTGGTTGCCGGGCGATCTCCACACACGGTGACATTAACTCTCGACGTCCTTGGTCGAGGGCTCGGACCTCATGGAGGTCCCCATGACGCACTGTTTTTTTTCTTCGTGGAGACACTTTTACTTTAAAGAGTTCATCATTGGTGATGTCGGCGCTCTGGCAGCGACCCCAGCTGCGTGTGGTCGTCGTTGAGAAACAACCATGTTCACTCCCATCGGAGATCTTCTTGAGCGAGTTCTCAAGCTCCAGGGGCCTTCGGACACACTTGACCCAGCACCAAAGTCAACAGAGCGAAGATCCCAGTCGCCGCTCTTGAGGTGCCGAGAGTCCTGAGGTGAAGATTGTTGTGGCTGAGCAGCTCCTCTGCTCGACGTCTCTGACAAGGACTTCCTGTCACAGTGCCGATCATGCAAGAGCACTCGCAAGCAGCAGGTGCCAGACACCACACACACACGACGTTCATTTCCCACCGCTACGACATGAACTCTGTCCTTCACAGCTCCGTGCGATCGCGCACGAGCGGAACGTAGGACACGCCCATGAGCTCGCGCTCGGAGAACGACTCGCCCGAGCGCTCGATCTCCAGCAGCACCTGCGCCATCCCCTGCTCGCCGACTGGCACCACGAGTCGCCCACCGTTCGCAAGCTGCTCCAACGGCGACGAGGTAGAGGTGAGTGAGGGTGCTGGTCGAACGCGCCGTCGGAGGTCGCGTGCTGCATCCGACGACGCGACGCACCTGCTGCATCAGCGCCCGCGGAGGCTCCGTGGCCGCCGCGCCGACGTGGATGAAGTGGAACGGCGCCGCGCTCGGCAGCCCTTCCCACCCGTCGGCACCTGCGCGGCATCAGATGCGCTCGTGAGACCTGCTTCCATACCTGCTGCTCACTCGCAACGCAACCCACTCTGGATCGACACGACGCTGCTCTCAAGCAGGTCTCGCGCCGCGCGCTCCACGTTGCTCTGCGCAAACGCGACGAGCTCCGGGACGCGCTCGATGCCGAACACGCGGCCGCCCAGGTCCTCCACCTGCAGCAGACGTCCTCCTCAGCGTCGACCTCCTCTTCCACTAGCACCTCCCATAGTCATCCCATAACGTGCCATCCGCCCGAAACACGCCGTCAGGTAGCCCGAGCCGGCGCCGACGTCCAAGATCCGCGGCTGCGCGACGTTCCGGATCGCCACGTCCGCCAGCTCGAGCGCGTACGCGTGCTGCCCGTAGCAGCGACGATGCGTCAGTGCATTCGCTCTCTTTCTCACTTGCGCTACAGAGGCTTCGCCCGCACCATGTGAGGCGCCGAGATGGTCTGTTGGTAGCCGATGAGCTGTGGAGCGTCCTGGTACGCGACCTCCGGGGTCGCCGACGGCGCCAGGAAGTGCGCGCGGTCGGTGGCGCGCATGGCTCTCGCCACTCGCTGCGACTGCACGAGCCCCGCGCGCGCGAGGTTGTCGACGAGTCCGTCGTTCGAGAGCGCGCTGCAGCGCCAGGCCATTGCGCTTCTGCTGCTGCTGGGTGCGGAGGACGCGAAGGCTGCAGCGAGCGTCAGAAGCAGCGGCGCGCGCATGGCGACGTCGAGGCGTAGCGAGTACCTTGTGTGGCCAGAGAAGGATTCTGTCAACTGGCAGATGAGAAGATTATAGATTGGATACTGAATGTTGATATACATACATAGATTCCAATCGAATACCGAGACAACGCTTGAGCTTGAGCTAGCAAGTGCACTGGACGCTCTTGGCGATCCTGCGCGCCAGCGCTCGCAGACTCTGCGCCGCGCTGCTGTTCGGCTTCAGTGCAACTGGATGGTGGCCGACCGCTTGGTTCGCTGGGACGGGATCGTCCACACTATGGAGACTACTGAACTCGTGCAAGACGGCGCATAGTCCGATCTGCTTGCATCGAGTGTGCTGTTGCCGACTGGGAGTCTGTTCAGCTGCAAGCTCGTACTGGAAGAGACTCGAGTACACTCGCAGAACGGCGCAAAGCAAAGCATACAGCGCTGGCTCCAGCCTCGCCATCGAGTCGTGGAGCTGGTACAGCCACGCCATCACCGCCTGTATCGCTTGATCGAGGGTGCTCTCGTGCTTCGTTAGAGCTCGAAGGTTCGTTGCTGTGGTACGTAGGCATACAGAGATGGAGATCAGTTTGCGTGGCAGCAACAACAGAGCGAGGACGATGGTGACTCGCACCGTTGGTCGCCACCACCGCAAGGACGTCCATCGTGCTCCCAAGCAAACGGAGGATCGCGTCGTTGCCGCGAGAACCTTCAATCCCCCTCACCGCATCCTCGAGCATCGTCACCAAGAGATCCAGCACCACCTCCGGAGTCGCGAGCAAACGTCCTTCGTCATCGTATCGACGGATCCACACAACGTCCACGAGCTCGAGTCCCGTTTCCGCGATGTTGGTGGCCATCCCATCTCGAGATGGGTTCGCAGAGTCCACGCAGCAAACGAGCTCTGCGACGAGCTGCACATTCGTCAATGACGCCAGGTCTGCGCGGATTCGCTCGGCGACAGCCCCTCGATGCCACACGAGACTTCGGAGGAGCTGAAGGAGCCAATAGCGCACTTCGTCGACGTGCTTTCGAGCAGCAGGTAGCATCTGAACCCTTGAGAGGAAGCGCTGGAGTCGATCAACGAGGCTCTGGACATCGAGCTGTTCCCACTCGAGGCTGCCGTCCAGAGTTCGAGCAGCATCCGTCCTCGTCCTCCGCTGCTCCGACGGAGACGCGATCGAGTGCAGAATCGCGAGTGCAGCGAGGAAGTGGCGGATCGCCAGAGTGGCATGGCTGAGCGCGTCATCGGTGATGCGGTCGCTTGCGTCGGACAGGGTGCGGTCGATCTGAGTCAGTGCGAACCGCACGACACCCGCGTCCAGCAGCGCCTTCTCCACGTTGTGCTTCGTGAGGACGAACAGCAGATGTGCAGCATGAGCTCGCGAGGCTGCGAGGCTGATCTCAGGTCCTGCGTCCCTGCTGTCGCGGTCTCGCGACTCGCATCCGTCGAGCAGCTCCACGAACCGTAACGGGAGCAACTGGTTTCGCTTGTCCTGGCAGAACTGGAGCACCGGCGGAGTCGCGCCGCAGCCGTAGCTTAGTAAGTGATGCAGCAGCTCGAACCCAAGTTCGTAGAGCTCCAGGTCGCCTTCGAAGGTGACGAGCGCTGCTTGAAGAGCAGCGAGCACGTCGCAGCGGAGGAGAAGCGACGCGAACTGCTCCAGCGTTGGCGGTCGAAACCTGTTCCCTGGCGACGTCGGCTTCACCGTTTCGTCCTTTGCAAGACGCTGGGAGGTCCGCACCAGCACCACAATACACTGCAGCGCTTGGACTTGGACCCGGTGCGTCGTCGCGAACCGAATCATCGCCTCGAGCACCACGCGCACGCTCTCCTCGCGAAACAGGAACGCGAGTGGATCAAGCGGATCTTCGAGAGGTACCAGGTCGCCTAAAGGCTCGCTCTCGCGGCCGAGGTCATCCGCCAAGCCGCGAATCGATGACAGCATCCAATTTTGCACGTCTTCGTCGTTGGGGAACTCCCGGGCTGCGTGGAGGAGTCCGCATCGGCGATCCAGCGCCAGCCGCCTCGTCTCAAGCTCGCTCTCCGTCCTCTCGACGAGAGCAGTCGCCTGCGCCAGCAATTCCACGGCATCGGCGTTCTCGTCCTGGGCCGTCTGGAGCTGGTCTCTCCACGTCGCAGCCAGCTCTTCTGCCTCCACCTCGAGCTGACGCTCGTACTGCTCGCACTCCGCCCGTTGGTTCGCGAGCGCCTGCTCTGCTTCTCGCAGTCGGTCGACCCATTGCTGCTCGATCGATCGCTCGTCTTCAAGCAGCAGACTCTCTTCCACAACGCGACTCTCGCAGTCCGCTATGACCATCAGCGTGCGCTCGTTCGCCGCGCACGCATCGTCAAAGTCCTGCTGCGCCGCGTCGCACGCAGCAGTCGCCTCGCGGTGCAGGAGCTCGAGCTCGGCGACCTTCTCTCGCCACGGCTGCAGCACGCACCGGTCCAGCACCGCGAACGGCGCGACGTCGAACGCAGTGTGCCCTTGCTTCCCCCGACCGCAAACCCGCGAACAACAACAGCAGCAGCGAATGAGCAGCGAAGCGAAGCGAGGCGTAGCGGCGACGGCCAACGCACATTGTCCGGGACGTCGACGCGCGCACCACGGTTGAGCAGAAACACGACGGCGTCGCGCTGCTGGCACTTGCACGCGACGTGCAGTGGCGTGAGCCCGACCTTGTTCTGCGCGTCGACGTCGAGCCCAACGTCCAGCAGCAGCTGTGCGGTCGCCAGGAAGCCGTGCTGCGCGCACAGGTGCAGCGCCGTGCCGTCGGCGCTCGGGCGGTAGCGCGCGGCGTTGAAGTCCATCGCGAGGTGGTGCGCCGCGAGCGTCTTCTTGACGCCCCGGACGTTGTTCTGCAGCACGTCCGGCCAGAAGGTCTGGAGCACGGCCGCGACCTGCTGCGCGTTGAGCTTGTGCACGGGCTTGTGGCTGCTACTGTGGGCGGGAGGCGGCGGTCGGCAGAGCTCCGCGAGCGCCAGCCCGCTCTGCCACGCGTTCACCACCGGCGGCGTCAGCGCCAGCGCTTCGCTCGCTGCTGCCGCCTCTCGCATCCGTCACGTCGGGTCAAGTCGAAGTGGAAGGGGTGAGCGGTTGCGCGTCATCCGTAGGTAGGATCAGTCAATGATCTGATCCCAGATAAGTGAGCTCTTCGTGTTGCTCGTCTGCTGCTGATGCTGCTCGTCTCACGGACTCACGTGGTGTCGTCACTTCTTGTAGGCCGCGAGCAGGAAGCCGGCCGCGAACGCCGCCGCGAGTGTCGCGACGGTCCAGACCTGGCACTTGGGCGGCACCGGGCAGCCGTGGTAGACCGACGCGTACGCGCCGCAGGGCTTGAGCGGGATCGTCGCCTGGAGCTGCTTGACGATCTTGACGGCGCGGCCCTTCTCCGGCACGACGTGGCCGCACTCGAGGAGCGCCGCCTCGATCGCCGCCACGGTCTTGAGCACGTGGTCGAGACGCCGCGTGCTCGGGCCCATGTGGCCGATGCGGAAGTACTCCGTCTTGATCTGCTTGTGCAGCCCGCCGGCGAGCGACACGCCGCGCTTGAGCACCTTGGGGAGGAAGTCGGCGGCGCCGACGCCCGGCGGGTAGCGCACGCACGTGAGCGTGTGCGCGCCGCTGCCGTCGGCCGTCACGAGCGTGCACCCGAGCGCCGCGACGGCGGCCTTGACCGCATCCGCCACGAGCGCGTGCTCGCGGAAGCGCTGCTCGACGCCGCCGTTCTCGAGCAGGATGTCGAGCCCCGTGTTGAGCGCGAAGAGGTGGTTCACGGCCGGCGTCGCGAAGTAGCTCGGCTGCCGCGCCTCGTAGCTCTTCATGACCGGGAGCCAGTTGCGCCAGTCGACGTAGTACTTGGCCGTCGACGTGCACTTGTCGAACGCCTGCAGCGCGCGCGGGCGGATGACCAGGAGGCTCAGGCCGGCGGGCACGCCGACGCACTTCTGCGAGCCCGTGAGCACGACGTCGAGGTCCCACTGCTTCATGCGACACTCCTCGCCGCCGAGCGCGCACACGCCGTCGACCACCACGAGCGCGTCCGGCTGGTGCTGGCGCACGGTGGCCGCCAGCGCCTGGACGCGCGCGAGCACGCCGGTCGACGTGTCCACGTGCGTGATGGTTACGAGCTTGAACTTGGGGCCGCTCGTCAGCGCCGCGCTGAGCTCCGCAACCGTCGGCTGGTCGCCCACCGCCGCGCGCACGTGCGTCACCTTGGCGCCGTAGCGCGCGAGGCAGTCGCCGAAGCTGTCGCCAAAGTAGCCTGCGTGAATGACGCGCGACGCGTCAGCGGTGCCCCAGTTTGTGACATGGTACAAATGCAATGGGTCGCACCCGTGTTGACCACGAGCGCGTGGTCGCCGGCGTTCAGCAGGTTCGCGCCGACCATGTCCCAGCCGAGCGTGCCGGAGCCCGCGACCACGAGCGGCTGGCCGTCCGGCGCCAGGAACACCTTGTTGTAGAGAGAAGGAGGACGCCGATGCATCAGTCGGTGGTGCACACATAACAATGCAGCAGCAGCAGCAACAGTAGCAGCGCACCTTGCGCATCTTCTCGAGTGCCTGGCCGAAGACCTCGATGACGCTCTTGTCGACGTGCGAGATGCCCTCGGCCGCGAACTCGCGCAGCACGCGCGGCTCGAACTCGATGGGCCCGGGGTTCATGCACAGCACCTTCTTCGTCATCTGCTCGCACACGCGGTGAAGTTCGCATGGCGGCCCCCCAGGAAGCGAGCGCAGGAAGAGAACGAGCGAGCGCACCTTGCGGAGTTCGTGATGTTGACGCAGATCTTTTTCGCGAATGAAGTGAGTCTGACGAGATCGGCGGAACTTGACTGGAGTAAAGTATGCGACGAGAATCGGACTTTATCGGGATCTATTGTGTACTCGCAGTGTGTGGTGGGCTCCTATCTAAAGTACGGATGTCGTTTCGAGCAACCTCGCTCGCTCGATCCGATTGACAAGATGCGCGCGGCGTCGGTCGTGACGACGTCGACGGACGCGACGCGCTCGCCCAAGAGCCCGCTGGACGTGCGTCGCCAGGGCTTCGAGAGCGTCTCGAGCGAGCTGCACGCGCGTGGCGAGCGACTCGAGTACCAAGAGGTCTCGGCCGCCGACGTGCCGCAGAATGTGCGGTTCGGTTCACTGTTGCTGGTGGGTTTCTCCAGTCGTACGCTCGTGACACTCACGCGTCACGCGGTGCCAGGAGTTCGGCGGCGTGCTGGTGACGCCCGAGCAGATCCGCCTGGCGTTCCAGTTCCTGGACGTGGACCGGAAGGGCCGCGTGACGCTCGAGAACCTGCGCGCGCGCCTGAGCATCTTCTACGACAACCTGAGCGCGCGGGACGCCAAGCTGCTGCTGAACGACGAGACGGAGCTCACGGAGGAGTATCTGAACACGCTGCTGCTCACGAACGAGGTCAAGAGCTTCGACCCGGCCGCGGAGGCCTTCAAGGCGTACGACCCGGACGAGACCGGCTTCATCTCGCGCGACATGCTGCGCTTCGTGTTCGAGCGCCTCGGCTTCGGCGCGCTCACGGACGAGGACGTCGGGATTCTCGTCGCGTGCGCCGACGCGGACGGCGACGGCCGCATCAGCCTCGCCGACTTTCGCCAGATGCTGCAGTAAAGAGCGACAGAACGAGGAAAGGAAACGGAGCGCTCGGTGCGTTAGGGAGAGCAACTGTGTGCCGGCGCCTCTTCTCGTCCTCTTCGCTAGTTCCCCCCTCCGCTGGCGCGTGCTGAGGGCGGGGGCGGGCGGGGGGACGGGACGGACTGCCGCATAATGATAGTGTATGGAGAGCTGCTCTACTTCTTCTTGGCCGCTGCGGCGGTGGCACCTGCGCCCGCGCCGGTGTCCTTGGCCGCCGCCTTCTTCGCGATCTTCTCCTGCAGCGCCTTGGCGTCCGCCTCGCGACGCGCCGCCGGGTCGCCCTTCGTGCCGGCCTTGGAGGCCTTCGCCTGGCGGGCTTGCGCGCGCTGGGGGGAGTCGCAGAGGCGGCAGGTGGGTGGAGGAAGAGAAGCGTTAGCATGTAACTAATAGCTGCAGCCTTGAGGCAGCCGGTCGCTCGCGCAAGCGCAACGCACCGCGCGGTCGACGTCTCGCTGGTTGCCGCGCGCCATTTCTTGCTTTTCCTGGAGTGAGCGAGCAGCTTCTGGAACGCGGTCACAATTCCAGATGAACTCATTTTAGTGACAGGAAGGCAGTCACAATTCCAGGTGAACTCACTTTAGTGACATTCTACCAACCGCTACGTCACAATAACAACGATGCTGGCGCTCGACCGCGCGCTCGACGACGATGGCGGCGGCGGCGCACTGCTGCCTCTTGACGGCGCGTCGTCGCCTCTGCGAGCAGCAGCCGATGACGGCGCTGACGACGCGTCGACAGCCAGCGCGGAGCCTGAAGAGGAGGAGGACGACGACGATTGGGAGGACGTGGGTGACGAGCCCGCCTTCCGGGACCTCACGTTCTTGTTCGCAGCTGCTAACGGCGGCGGCGACGACGACGACAGTGACTACGCGCCGTCGGCAGATGGCGACAAAGATGACGACGATGACGACGACGATGACGATGACGCGCTGCAGCTGAGCGACCTGGAGGTCGAGGAGGAGGAGGCGTCGCCTGCGGGCCTCTTCGCCAGCGTCCTGCGGCGCGTCGGCGGCCGGCGGTGGAGCGTGGACGACACGACAGCATCCGCGTCGACAGCGTTCGAGGAGCAGGACGCGCGCTTCTGGCGCTCGGCGGAGGAGAAGCAGCAGTGGGCCGTGCGCTTCCACGCCGCCAACGCGCAGCACGAGCGCGCGTTCGGCTGCCGCATCGACGCGCCGGCGCTACCGGAGGCGACGGCCGCGCTGCGCCGCGAGAAGCGGGCGAAGAGTGCGTACGCGCTCGTGCTCTTCGCGCTCTGCGTCGCGTACCTCGTGCAGCTGGTCGCCACGTACGCGGCCACGACGGGCGTGGTGCTCAGCGCGCAGGAAGTCGCCGAGGCGCTGGGGGAGTACGTGCGCGCTCTCCCGCCGCCTTCGCACATGTACCAGCGCGTGCTCGAACGCTTGTCGCCGCCGTCAGACGAGGCCGCCAGCGCCGACTCTCCAGCGTCACATCCGCCATCGCCGCAGGAGCCGCTGCCAGCGTCGTCCAGCGGCGAAGGCGACGTGGCCGTCGAGTCGTCAGAGTTGCTCGTCGAAGAGCGCGACGTTGTCACAAGCGACGCGGCCGTCGAGCAGGCGCAGAGCGTCGAAGCAACGGAGCGAGCGGAGGTCGAAGGCAGCGCGAGTGACAGTCGTGCAGGAGACGCCAACACGCTGCTGGCTGCGGAGGAGCCGCAGGCGGCGGTCCCCGTTGGCTCTGAGGTCGGTGCTGCCGAGCCAGAGCCAGCATCTCCTCCAGTCGCAGACAAAGCGAGCGAGAGCGAACACGCGACGCTCGCTGTGCAGCTCTGCTCCAAGTTCGTCACGCGGCTCGTCAAGTCCAAGTACGACCAGATGGTCAAGGACGCCGCGCTCCGCGCCTGCGACGCGGCAGTCGCGCTGGCGCCGCTCGCCACGGCGCTCGGGGTCGAGGCGCACGTGCTCCGCGGCGACCTCTGGAGCCTCGTGTCGGCGTTCAGCAGCGCCGACGACGACTACAGTGCGGCGGTGAGCAGCGCGTTCGTGCAGCCAGCGCTCGCGCAGCAGATCGAGCTCAAGGCCCTCGCGAACCGCTGGATCCGCCTCTTCACGCAGCACAGTTACAAGCAGCTGCGCCAGGACGCGGGCCGCGTCGCCAAGGACGCCGGCGCCTCCGCCGCTCTGCGCGCGCTCGCGGCCGACTGGCTGCTCGTGTTCCGCAAGAAGAAGCAGCCGTTCGAGGTACTCACGTCCACGCGGCTATGGACGCTCCAGCGCCTCGAGTACGCGTGAGGGCGACCGGCGCACATGACACAGTAGCAAACCTATTCACATCTACGCGTCGTCGTCGTCGTCGTCGTCATCACTCGATGCGTCGTCGTCGTCGTCTTCCTCGTCGCTTGAGGACGCGGCGGCGTCGTCCTCGTCCTCGTCTTCCGTCGCCTCGGTCGCCGCCTTCGCCACCGCCGTCGCCACCAGCTCGTCGAGCTTGCGCTGCCAGCCGCCCACCTTCGCCACGAGCTTCGCGGCGCCGTCGGCCGTGGCGAACGCGATGGCTTCTTCGTAGAACTCGCGCGCCTCAGGGCTGCACAGGATCGCGCGCTCGAGACTCGCGACCACGTGCTTGGCGGCGCCGCCCTGCGCCATGAGCATCGTCGCGAGGTTGAAATGCAGGTTCGCGTTCTCCGGGAACGTGGCGACCGCGTCGCGGTACAGCGCCACGGCGCCGTCGATATCGCCCTGTTCGCCGTAGCAATTCGCCAGCGCTGCGAGCGTCACGCCGTACGCCTTCATGTGGTCCTCGCCGTCGCGCTTGCTCTCGTCGCCGCCCGCAGCCTCCATCGCTCCGGCGCTGATCGCCAGTGCTCTCCGCAAGCTCTTGTCTGCGGCGGCGTGCTGATCTTGCGCCAGCTGCGCGAGTCCGAGACGGAACCAGAGCGACGCGTCCGTCTCGGCCTCGGGCAGCTTGGTCGCGCGCGTGTACGTCTCGAGCGCCTCGAGGGGCTGCTCCGCCGCCGCGAACGCGTCCGCGAGGTGGCCGAGCGCGCGCAGGTCCGTCGGCCGCGCCTTCACAGCCGCTTGGAAGGCGGCGATCGCGCCCTCGAAGGACTCCATCTGCTCGAACGCGAGGCCCGCGGCCAGCGCGTCGTCGAAGCCGAGCTCCGAGAGTTCGCGGAGCTCCTCGCCGTCGAGTATCTCGGCGTCGTCATCTTCTGCGGCAGTGGCGGCGGCTGCTGCCTGGCGCCGGAGCTTCTTGCGCTGCTTGTTGCTGAGCGAGTCTGTCGGCTGCTGCTGCTGCTGTGCGGCGTCCCGCGGCCGCTTGAGCTGCTGCTTGAGCTTGCTCTTCCCCATTATGCTCACCTCCCAGCCAGCCGATCCAGTTTTGACACGCTAATGAGTATCGGAGACCTCGCATCAAACTCACTTGGATGTATTATGCCATAGTCAGCTCAAGTGTCGGTAAAGGGACCATGAAGAGTCGCACATAACAGGTCGGACCTCCTCCACCACATAACAGATCGGACCTCTCCACCACACAAGCAGCTCCGGGGCCTCCGCGAGCTGCCGCCTCATCCCCACAAGCACCACCAACGTCATCGAGAGCGGCGAGCGAGACGATGTCCGGAGCGCCAGGGACGAGCTCGGGGCGGCCGGGCACGGGATCCGGACGACCGGGAACGGGCTCGGGGCAGCGGCCGGGCACCGGGCAGGGGCTCAACCCGATCGTGACCGGAGGACGCCCGGGCACCGGCCAGCGCGCCATGTTAGGGTCGGCGGCGGGCGGGCGGCCGTTCACAGGGCGTCTGGGCACCGGCCAGCTGGCGCCTGCGACGCCCGGACAGACCGCGGGCTTCGGCGTGAGCCTCAACACCGAGGTGAACGTCTCGGATCGGCCCGTGACGCAGCAGGGCATGATGGGCATGCGCGTGGGCACCGGCAGCCTCGGGCCCGGAAGGCAGGTGCAGGACGCGAGCTACTTCATGGGCAAGCTGCACGCCAAGACGGCGGAGATCACGAGCGAGGTGGAGAAGCTGCACCGCGAGATCGAGCAGGACACCAAGGACAAGGCGCAATACACGCAGCTCGAGCGCAAGTACGAGACGCTGGCGTACGAGGTGCGCGACCTCGAGGGCCAGCTCGCGGACTACAACCTCGCGATGGACAAGCTGCGCAGCGCGACGGACCCGCAGGAGATCCGCCAGGTGCAGGAGCAGCTGCACCACCGCAACGGCAAGGAGGCCGAGGAGGTCGACCGGATCTTCATCCTGCGCCAAGAGCAGGAGAAGGCCGTGCGTCGCATGGAGGACGAGATGAACGAGATCCACATCAAGCACCAGGACAAGATCAACCAGCTCGCGCCGCAGAAGCTCCAGCGCTACAAGGAGCTGCTCGAGGAGCACCACCAGACCGAGGTGGAGATCGACGCGCGGTCGCAAGAGCTCGAGATGCTCATGCACGCGATCCACCAGAAGGAGGCAGAGCTGAGCTCGGACCGGTACCGCGACGAGTACGAGCAGCTCGAGAAGCAGGCGCGCAGGCTGCAGAAGGACCGCGACAGCGTGCAGGAGGACGCGCGCACGGCGCTTATGGACCCGGCCGAGGCGAGCGCGCTGCTGCTCGCCAAGGTCAAGGACACGAAAGCCAAGATCGAGACGGTCGAAAAGGTCGTGGCAGTGGCCGAGGAGGAGAACCAGGAGCTGCGCAAGACGCTGAACGAGATGCAGAGCGAGCTGGAGGAGCGCGCGAGCGGCAGCGGCGCCGGCAAGGAGGACCCGGCGCAGAAGTACGAGCAGCTCTTCCAGCGCGACAAGGAGATGACCGCGTTCCTCGAGAGCTTCCCGGCCAAGAAGGAGGACGAGCTGCGCGCGCACCGGCAGACACAGCTCATGATCGTCAAGCTGCTCGAGCACATCTCGAGCGCCATGACGAAGGAGGACAAGCTGCTGCCGACCGCGAACGCGTCCAACCTGGACGAGATGCGCAAGGACCTGACGTTCAAGGAGCGCCAGCTCGAATCGTCGGTCACGACGAAGCAGCGCCTCGCGATGGAGCTCCAGAAGCGCCAGGCGGAGCTCGACAAGGTCAACACGCTCGACACGAAGATCTCGCTCGAGCTCAGCAGTCTGCTGCAGAAGATGGACACGATGACGTCCGACATGGCCGAGTTCGGCAAGCTCGACGCGCTCAAGGAAACTCACCAGCAGACCAAGCAGTACCTCGTGCGCATGAAGCAGCAGTACATCCGCCGCCGCGACGCCATCAAGCAGCAGGTCAACGCGCTCACGCTCCAGCTCGAGAACCTCAAGCACGCGACGGCGAACCACGACACGGCCAAGAACCTCGACTCGCTCGAGCAGAAGCTGCGCCACCACGAGCAGAACATCTTCCACCTGCGCGAATACATCGACGCCAAGGCGCGCGAGGTCAACTACGAGCACGTCAAGCACGACTGCTTCCGCGTGCTCCAGGACCTCAACGCGCTGCGCATCAAGCAGCAGAGTATCATCGGCGGGATCTGAGCGCCGGTGTCGAGCGAAGGTGGGAGGAACGGAGTAGAGCGAGCGGCTCGGGAGGGTGCAGCGTGATGCATAGGAACATGATACATGAGGGAGGATGCGATCGATCGAGAGTTCGAGAGTTCGAGAGTTCGAGTGACGGCTTCGTCACTCTGGACGACAACGTCAGCTGCTCACCCAGACCTCGTCGTCCCAGCTCCACCTCCACAACTTCCTCCTGCTGCCGCCTGCTGCCGTCGAGCGGAGGTGCTCGACGCGCACTCCGGGGGGAACTGCACCGTTCCGCGTCGGGAGGAACTGCTCGTGATCGCGACAGCCGAATCGCGACGATGGATCGGGTGGTGTGACTTCTCCATCACAGTCGTCGTCGTCCCGCGCATCGTCATCGCTCTCGTCGCTCTCGCTGGCCGCGTCGTGGTGGATCACTTGCGTAGCTACACCACACGACTGCGACTGCCACGCAGCCAACTCGGCTCGCAGCGCTCGAAGCGCGTGCTGTCGAGCGTGATGCACGCAGCGACACGCGATCCACCGACGGATCTGACTCTGGATCTGTACCGCCGCAGCCTCGTTCTTCGCTCTGCTCTCTTGCTCTTGATGCTCCCGACTCTCTCGACGCTGTCGCGCGTGAGTTCGCCACGTGGTCGCAAAGCGAGCGAGCACTCTTTGCGCAGCGAACACCGCGTTGTGTCGAGTCCATTCCGGCTCCGAGAAGCTCAGGCTGTCCGCTTGGTGGTTGGCTGTCTGCAAGATGCTCCTGTCGCCACGGTTGATCCGAGGCGCGTCGCCGCCACCTACTCTCTCTTTGTGTGCAGAGCTGTCTCGAGCGTCGTCGCCTCCAATGCTCTCAGCGTCCGTCATCGTGTCCGTCACGTTCCGATCGGACACCACGTGATCAGGTCGGACGCGTCGACTCGGCGCCAGCGCGTCAACTGCGAGCGCCGTCTGATCTGAAGAGCTCTGCTCTGGAATCGAACGCGGCTGCTCTCCACGTCCTCGTGGCTGCGACAACCTCGCATCCGGTGACTTGCGCTCGCCAACGGCTCCCGGCTCAGACTCGCCCTCACTCGCACGAGAGCTCGGAAGCGCAACCTGTGTTTTAATGCAGTCGCCAGGCGGCGATGGTCGCTCCTCTGGTGACGCATCGCACACTGCACGAGGCGACGTCCACCTTGGCGCATCACTGAAGAGATGCGCCAGACTCGGTTCGGTGTGTGGCTGCGTTTCGGTCGTGGAGCGTCCTGACTCGCTGGGAGTGCGACTCGCTTCCGTGGTTGGGACGAGGTCGTCTGCATGTACCGCGCACTGGTGCTTCTGGCCCTGCTGCTGTTCTTGCAGGAGCTGCGCTAGTCGCCAGCGTCTCGCTTGCTGCCACCTCGCCACGAGCCGCCTGAGAGCGTACTCGTGTTTCGCACTCGTCGACAGCGACCTCCGCGTCCAGTGTGCTCGGACGCATCGCTGAATGCTCGCCGCTGCTCGCTTCTCCGTCCGTGCGTCTGCCGCCTGCTGCTCCGCGAGGACAACGATCAGCGCGCTCCGGCGAAGTCTCGCGGCCTCCGCTCGTGCCACCGCACATCTCCACATGCACTGGATCGTCACCGCCGCGACCATCTCCGCTCGCTGCCTCAGCTTTCTTGCACGCTCATCGCGTAGTCGTCTCGCAAACCACCCGCGGGTCACGCATTGGATCTGCGACGCGCACTTCGATCGCTTCCTGTGCAGCACCACGCGCGCTGCGGCCTCCACCGTCGCCTGTGCGAGGCTCCTTCGCGCGACCGCGCCAACGAGTCGGCGGTACCTCGCCAGCGTCGTCCCGGGCATGCAGCTGAGAGCCGCTGCGTATGGTGCTTGGACGGATCGTGTGGAATGCGGATGGACTGTGTGCTGGAAGCCGCCGCCTTCGCCATCACCACCGTCGCGGTCGTGTTTGTCGCCGTTAGAGGAGGAGGAGGGGGAGCAAGAGTCACGTGTGCGGACGCATCGGCGATGCTTGAGACTTCGAAGCGCTCGGACGTGGCCGACACACGGTCGAGAGTCCACACGCTCGTCATCACGACTGCTGGTGTGTGGAGAGCAGTCGTGCTCGCGCTGCTGCCGCTCGTTCTCTCCGGCGCTGGTACCTGCTGCTGATGCCGGCAGCTCCGTTCTCTGATCTTGCGTTCGCTGCTCTTGATTGTCGTGGAGCGCGCTGCTCGTGCTGCGGACTCGTTCTCTAGAGAGACGAGCGTCCAAACCCAGCAGCACTGGGTCGACCATGTCGCGTTTGCCGCCGTGGTGGAGGCTGTTGTCGCTCTTGGCGCTGCTGCTGTTGCTCGCGGAGCGCCAAGCCGCGTCGCTCTCTCGCGCTTGGATGTCCTCGCGCTCAAGCCCCCTTGGACTCGGAGTTCGTGCGAGCAGCCACCGCGCACTCGCACTCGCGGGTGCCACCGGCGCGAGCAGCGGATGCGCATTCTTCTTCTTCTTGGCCGATAGCGGCGTGCGCTTCGCACCTTCTCTGAGCGCCGCGAGCTTCTGCTGAAGCGTCTGGGAGTTCGACTGCGACAAGTGTGAGGGCGGCATCGAAGCGCGCTGCGGAGCAACGCTGGTCGTCTCAAGCGTGAGAGCAGAAGAATGGACGGAGCTAAAAGCGTCGCGGAGGTGCCGCAGATGCCTCGGCAATTGACGACAGCGCTGGAGGTCGATCTCCTCCAAAGGGGCCCAGCGGCATCTACCTGCTCATAGGTTATGCGCGTTTGGCTGGTGGCAGGCAGGACAAACGCACGAAGACGCGGCGGTGGATCGCGTTGAGGATCAGTGCCCACCTGCTGTTCGTGTCTCTACATGGTGCCAATGCGGCAGAATATTCTTACACTTGACACGACTGAAGATAGTTTCCAAAACACGGTGCGTCCGTTGAAAACACCAGCTCCACAACTCACAGGTTTGGCTCAACTCGACCCTCTTTTCTTACAGAGCGAAGAAAATCCATCGCGATCTGTCACCACCCAACCAGTGCAGCGAATCAGCTTTCCACAAACGCTTCCACCAGTTGACGACCAAGAGAGACCGTCGTCGTCGCCGCCGCCGGCCGCGCGCCATGGACCTCGCTCGACTGCTGGCGCCGGACGACAGCCGCCCGCACGACGGCGACGACGTCCGCCCGTCCGCCGCGTCGCTGGGGCCGCCGCCGGCGTTCGTGGTGACGTTTACGGCCGACGGTCACTTCCGACCGCCAGCGCCAGCGCCTTCGGTCGCAGTCCGGCAGAGTCGCAAGAAGCCGCCCGCTCCGCGACCTCTTCCCCCGTCTACCGCCGCCGCAGTAGCAACAGGCCGGACGGCGGCGCAAGCCCCCGCGCAGCGCAAGCGCAAGTCGCGGCTCTCGGCCAAGCAGATCCAGGCGCTCAAGGAGAACCAGCAGAACCAGTCGCTGGTGCTCAACCTCACGCTCGACATCAACGACCTGAAGCAGCAGGTGCGCGACTGCCTCGCGCGCAAGAGCGTGCACGAGACGCGCGCGCTGCTGCAGCGCCAGCGCCTGTGCGGCGCCGTGCTGCGCGCCACGGAGCATTTCTTCCACCTCTTCCGCACGGGCCACCGCGCGTGGGAGCCGCGCGAGGCCGCGTTCTTCGCCGCCACGATCGACGACCGCCTCGTCATCAACTCGGTCGTCACGGGCGTCGACGTCTTCTTCGAGCAGTGGCGCCGCTACAAGGCGCTGCTGCACCAGCGCTGCTTCCGCATCGACTCGACGCGCGTGCTCGTGAGCGAGGCCGACTCGGTCGTCGTCGAGTGCAAGGGCGAGTTCGAGGGCCGCCTCGCGCTCGACGCCGTGCAGACGCTCTTCCCACACGTCCTGGCCGACGCCGACCTGCTCGCGCGCGTCGTCGACCGCCGCCTCGTGTGCCCCACGCGCACGCTCATCTACTTCGACGCGGCCGGCCGCATCGTGCAGTATGACGCGCACGCCGACATGTTCGCGGGCCTCCACCGCATCCTGGCGGCCAGCCCCGTGGACGTCTTCGCGCTCATGGCGCGCGCGCGCATCAGCGCCGAGGGCAGCATGATCCCGGACGCCGCCGACGCCGCCGCCTTCCATGCCGGAGATCACGGCAGCGCGAGTGCGACGTGAAGACTTGCGCCGCAAGCTTCGCGTTGCGCGCAGCCACAACCAACCAACTAACACGTGTACAGGTTCCGACAAAGTCCTTCATTCCTGTTCTACAGTTATCATCATAGTTCACGAGCCTACGCCGTCGCGGACGAGCGCGCGGTCATCTGCAGCGGCAACCCGCCCGCCATCGTGAGCGTCGGGCCGAGGTTGTACCCGCGGTCGAGCAGCTGCTCGCCGTCCTGGATCTGCACGTGGAACTCGCGCACCATCACGGCGATGAACATGCGCATCTCGATCGACGCCATGCTCATGCCGATGCAGATGCGCGGGCCGGCGTTGAAGACCGGGAAGTCGTACGCGCTCGGGCGGGTCTTCATCTCGAGCCAGCGCTCGGGGCGGAACACGTCGCGGTTGTCGCCGAAGACCGGGTTGTGGCGCCCCATGTACCACGGCGAGTACTGCAGCTCCGTGCCCGCCGGGATGAACGTGCCGTCCGGCAGGTGGTCGTCCTCGGCCGCGACGCGGAACGTGCTCGGCAGCGTCGGGTACAGGCGCATGGTCTCGTTCACGACGGCGTCGAGGAACTTGAAGCCCTTGACGCTGTCGTACGTGAGCTCCTCGGCCGTGCTCACCTCCTCGAAGAGCTTCTGCTGCACCTCCGGGTACTGCGCGAGCGCGTAGAACGTGTACGTGATCGCGGACGACGACGTGTCCTTGCCGGCGAAGATGAAGCTCAGGAGGATCGCGCGCAGGTTGCCGACGTCCAGGATCGCGGCGCCCTCGCCTTCCTCCTTCTCGAGCTCGCGCGCCTTCTTGATGTAGAGCGACATGATGTCGGAGCGCGGCGCGATCTCGGCGTCGCTCTCCTGCAGCCGGCGCGTGAGGATACCCTCCGCGAGGTCGATCATGACCTGCTCGTCGCGCTTCATCTTGTACTCGCTCGGCATGCACCACCAGAGGTACTTGTAGTACTGGCGCGAGATCAGGCGCTCGGCCAGGTACGCGAAGACGTCGTCCATGGCGTTGATGAACGTGAGCCCGAGGCTCGGGTCGAGCTCCTTGAGCGGGATGCCGCACGAGATGTCGAAGATCGACTGCAGCGTGTACTGGCTGCTGAGCTCATGCATGTCGATCTTGCCGTGCTGCTGCTTGACGAGCCGCACCATCTCGTCCGAGTACTTGCGGAAGACCTTCTCCGTGAACAGCTTGAAGTTGGACGTCGTGAACACGCGCACGCCGACCTTGCGCTGCAGGCGGATCATGGCGCCGTTGTCGGGCGTGTGCGCGTGGTTGAGGCCCAGGAAGGACTTGTTGAACACGCGGCCGACGGCCTGCACGAAGCGGTCGGCGCGGATGTAGTTGTTGTGGTTCGTACTCAGCACCCACTGCACGTCCTCGGTCTTGGCGAGCTGGAAGCACCGACAGCGCCGCCGCCCCCGAGGTCAGTGCTGCCAGTTCTCACCATGCATCGTGTCCACTGCGTCACACAGACGCACCCAGACAACGCCGTCGTCGAAGAGCGTCCACGGCATCTTGATGCGCCCGCCGTACTTGAGCTGGAGCTCTTCCTGCTCGACAACACATACAACACAGCCGTCAGCTCGATACGACGCTCCCCTCTCACTTTTTAACAAGAGAGACTGCACGCACAAAGTACTCGTGCACGTGCGGCGCGTGCCTGAGCACGTCTGGGAGGATGCCGAGCAGCGGCCAGCCCTTGGGGCCGGGGATCGGCGCGAGCCCCTTGGCGATGCGCATCTTCTTGCGCAGCGCCTTGCCGACTGGCACCGCGAGCACCGTGAAAACTACTGCCAACAGCGCGGCAGCCACGTCTGAATACGAGAGCTGCGGCGGCGCGATCACGAGCATCGTGGACGAGCAGGCGGTCGGGCGAGGAGCGAAGTGGAGGGCTCGTGGATGGTGCTGCGGATTCACGAATGAGGATCAGCGAGTCGGCTTGCACAAGATTAAAAAGGATAACACCAGCAAAAAATACCTACAGTTCGACTTTTGTATACAATATTCTAATATAGACTGAGTTCAAGCACCCATTTGTGTATAAACTGGGAATGAACTCGAAGAGACACACACTCAATAACCGACAAGATAGAAGATCGTTCCTAAATAAGATCTTTCCAGAGCACTTGGGCTTAAGAACTGGATAGGTCGTCGAAGACGTTTGTGGCCTCGAGCCACTGCAAGCCACTGGCTCTTGCCGTCGACCGCCATCGCCATCGCGTTCGAGACCAACGGCGCTGCCATCGAGATCTTGTATGAGCAGTTTGGATACGATTTCGCACATCTTTCGTTGAGAGAAGAGTGGGACAATGTGATACGCCTTCCACAGAATGTCTTCTGCGCAAGGCGTGAACGCGGCGAATCGACACTGGTTTTCACTCGCTGTTTGTATGCTGCACATGAGTATAACATTTTTGCATAAACTGGGGCAAACTCGAAGAGACACACACACGAAAACAGTACATTGGTGGACATGAAGGCTCACAGCACATGATAAGTCGTCGAAGATGTTTGTACTGTGGCTTGCCATCGACCGCCATCGCCATCGCGTTCGCGTCCAACGGAGCTGCCCTCGAGATCTTGTGCGAGTACGATTTCGCTAGTGGCGAGTCCCGATGTGGCATCTTTAAGAAGGATGCCCACATCGTTGATAACACATACTAGTACAGGGACAACTCTTTATCCGAAGGGAGGAATCCTCTTCAGATATGAGTGGGACAAGTGATTCGTTTTGTTTCTGGCGCTTGCGTGATCACAACGAATCGACACTCGTTTTCACCTGGTGTTTGTATGGACATTAGTTGACTTCGCTACTCCCGATATAATGCGTGCGACAGCCTAAATGCCTAAAATGGGCTTCGGACACCGAGATTTAGCTAAAAGGACAAAAATACTCCAATCCTGAAACGACACCTGTGTCGACATACTCAGCTTGGAACTCCAAGAGCCCAAGCGGAATCTATTGGTGACAGCGCACCGGGCCCGGTGAACGCTCGGTGCACCGAGTCAGGTGACCAAGTCGGTCGATGTTCTGCTACTCGTTTGAGCGATGGTGCTTGTGGTGTTGTCGGCGGTGGCGTGCATCCGCTGCTTGCAGCAGCATCGCCAGTAAAACGGCTCAATGTCCACCCTCTCGACCCCCTGTAGCTCGTCTTCCAGCAGCTCGCGCGTCGCCGGTAGTTAGTGTTCGTCTTGGCGACTGTTGTTGGTGGCGGTGTTGTTGCCCTGTGGACATCTCCAGCACCACTACCGGAGCTCAAATCATGTTAGCTGAGTTCTAGAGCACTGCAGCGGCTCGGGGCAGCAGTCGCGCCAGCGTGACGTCCGACGTCGTACCTGTGATCTCCTGTATCATCAACAGCGTCTACAGTTTTCCACACTGTGCATGCGTAGTCGAACGCGACATACGCGGCGTGCAGCAGCCTCGTCGACATGCTCGCACCAGCTCCACGGAATAGGCTCGAAGAGACACACTCGGCAGCACAGATAAAGGATTGGTTGACAAGAAGGCTCAGAGCACTTCAGGTCATACATACAACACTGGATAGGTCGTCGAAGATGTGTGCTTGTGGTTTCAAGCCACTGGCTGGCCATCGTCATCGCCATCGCGTTCGCGACCAACGGCGCCGCCCTCGAGATCTTGTGTGATCAGTTTGGATACTTTCGCCACATCTTTTTTTTAGGTTCGAGTGGGACGACGCATGATACGCCTTTTTCTGCTCACTGGCGTGATTGCGACGAATCCGACACGAATCGACACTCGTTTTCACTCGGCGTTTGTATGACGTAAGCTCTGCAAGTCAGTTTCATATGTGGGTGTGCACTCCAATCACCACTGCATACTGCCAGTACTTCTGGTGTATTTGGGTCCTGCAATATTGGTGCAGCATGTTATGCTGCTTTCTTGCGAGAAGGTGCTGCGGATATCAGAGCGAATCGCGCGCGCGAGTGTGCATGTGAGTGTTGCGAGTGTAAGTGTGCGTGCGTTGTGTGCCACGGTGATTTGGCGGGTGTATCACATAAGATGGTCTTACTATCAAATACAAGAGGATTCCATACATTTGATCACATAAGTAAGGTCAGTGATTCATTGTGAGAGTTTCGCAAGTGGACGATATCGCTTTTTTTCGTGCAAGGGAAACGAAATGTCAACTCTTTCTTTGCACTGGTTGTCTGATCGCGCTGCGCACCGAACAGGCCTCATCCGATGGCACGATCCTCCAGCTCTTTTCGCGAGACCGTCGCGAGGTTCAGACCAGACACGACGCCGCACTTCCCGCGTCTTGCGAGTCTCACCACATTCCCCCTGCTGCTCAACCCGCGCAGCGTCACAGTAAGTTATTGACGTCCTCGGCATCCTGGACAGCGGCAGCGCCACCTCCTGTACCCGGACTGCAGCGCATGTTGTGCCAGCGCACACTCGAACCAGACACCGACCACCCACCTCGCACAAGCAAAATGGCCGCCCCCGCCGCCGCGAAGGCGCCGTGGCGCGTGATCGCGGAGCACCTCCGCTCCTGGAAGCGTGACGCGTACGTCCCGCTGCGTGTGGCGCTCACCGCTGACGAGCAGCAGCGCCACCGCGTCGCCACGCCGTCGATCATCGCCGGCTACGTGCGGAAGGACCAGGTGGAGGTGCGTACAGTGACCTCTTGGTGAGTTCCTCGAAGCATCGACATCATCTGACACCATTTGGTGGTTTTCGGTATGCGCCTGCTTAAAGCGTCTGCACGACTTCTCGGGACTCCTGGAGGTGACCAGCGACCAAGTGCTCGTAAGACCAGTGTTCACGTCGGTCGCTGAGCGCACGAAGGGTGAGACTCTCACTTGGTGCTCATCGAGAGCCCGTACAGCGGTGCTCGGACTGGACTAACGCACGCACCGGCCGCATCTGCTTCCTTGCTGCAGCTTTCGCGGACATGACGAACTCGCTCAAGAGCGAAGGCGTGTTCCCCGAGTGGCAGAACGAGCTATGCGAGGCCAAGACAGCCTTCGACGCGCCGACACTATTCCACTATCACCGCGGCGTCGGCGAGTTCTTCGGGCTCAGCAAGTACGCGACGTACCTCAACGGCTTCGTGCGCGACGAGTCCGCGGTCAGGCAGACCCGCAGCAGCAGCCGCGCCGACGCAAAGGCAAACGGCAGTGGCGTCTCGCACGTCTGGATCGCCAAGCGCAGCCAGACGAAGAAGGCGTGGCCGGGCTTGCTCGACACAATTGTCGGCGGTGGACTGCCGGCAGACATCTCGACGCACGAGAACATGGTGAAGGAGACGAACGAGGAGGCCGGGCTGGACCCGTCGTGGGTCGCGCCGCGGCTCGTATCGACCGGAAGCATCTGCTACGTGACGGACCAACGAAGCGGGCTCGTGAACAACGTCACGTTCACGTACGATCTGGAGATGCCGCCGTCGATGGAGCCCGTGAACCAAGACGGCGAGGTGGAGAGCTTTGAGCTGTGGCCGGTGGAGGAGGTGGTCGCGGCGCTCGGCGAGATGCCGATGCGGTTCAAGCCCGACATCTACTTTGTGCTGTTGGACTTTTGCATCCGCCACGGGATCGTCACGCCGCACAACTTCCCGTCGTACGAGGAGCTGCAAGCCGCGCTCCAGCGGGAGACGAACCCGTACATCGACGCGTGAGCGATGAAGAACTTTGTATCGTTGTAACTAATAGCCCTCCACGACAGGGCATGATCGTCTGAATGAATGAAGGAACGGATCGAGTGCTTCGACGCGGCGATTGGCAGAAGTCGATCGCTGAAGGCACTGTCACGCTGGTGTCCGTTCTTATGAAGGAGCGTATCACCTACCTAAACTTTCCTATGAAAAATACATTTCACCAACTATGCTTTAACAAACCGAGCCGATCCGGTTCTGAATGTTCTGCGTATAATTGTGAATAGAGTAGACTTTTATTGTCATTTTCAGTATGCAAATAGATAGCTCTAAACATAATCCCAAACTAACAGTCAAGAAGGAGAAAGTCACTGATCACACTTTTGGCTCGAATAAGTTCGATCGGATAAGTTGGTTGATCCGGCTAAGTCTGACCACACATGGCGGATCCGATGTTCGAATAAGTTCGATCGGATAAGACATTTGATCCGACTAAGTCCGAGCGTGCGTCAGCAAATTGTCACTTTTCAACAGAACAGACCTCGCACAGACCTCCTGGTGTGCGCGGCGCCGTCGACACCTCCCAGAGTCCCCCGAGCCATGGAAAAGGATCTGCAGAACCTCCTCTGCGGCGGCGGTGCGTCCACCTTCCACCTCTCTCTTTCTCTCTCTCTCTCTGACTCTCGCAAGCGTCCTCACTGCCTTGCTGCTCGCTTCCCAGTCGCCGGCTGCGCGTCGCGCAGCGCCGTGGCGCCGCTCGAGCGCCTCAAGATCCTCTTCCAAGTGCAGGACTTCATGGTCCAGAGCAAGGGAGCGACGTCGCCCTCGGGGGCGGTGACCGCGACCGCGGCGGCGCCGCCCAAGTACAACGGTGTGTGGCAGTCGCTGCGCCGCATCGGCGCCGAGGAGGGCGTCCGCGGGTACTTTCGCGGCAACGGCGCCAACTGCGCGCGCGTGTTCCCGTACACCGCGATCCAGTTCGCCGTGTACGTCGTCTGGATGGGGACGCCAGCCGCCCACCTCTCGGAGTTCTTGAACTAACACACACACGTGTGTCGGCGCAGGTTCGAGCGCATGAAGCCCGTGCTCGTGTCGGACGGCGCGACGTCGCTCAGTCCGCTGCAGAAGCTCTTCGGCGGCGCGGCCGCGGGCGTCGTGTCCGTCGTCTTCACGTACCCGCTCGACTTTGTGCGCGCGCGCCTGACGGTGCAGGGCGGGCTCGCGACGGCGCAGTACAGCGGCATCTGGGACGCGCTCAAGGGCACGTACCGCTCGGAAGGCGTGGTCGGCATGTACCGCGGCGTGTCGCCGACGATCCTCGGCGTCGCGCCGTACGTCGGCCTCAACTTCATGGTGTTCGAGACGCTGCGCGGCGTCGTGCCGCGCGACGCGAGCGGGAACCCCGACACGTGGTACATCCTCGGCTGTGGCGCGGTCGCCGGTGCGTGTGGCCAGACCGCCGCGTACCCGATGGACCTGCTGCGCCGGCGCTTCCAGGTGAGCAGCATGGGCGGCCAGAGCGCCGCGTACACGAGCACCGTCGGCGGCCTGCGGCTCATCGTGCAGCAGGAAGGCGTGCGCGGCCTCTACAAGGGACTCTGGCCCAACTTCATCAAGGTCGTGCCGTCGATCGCCATCATGTTCACGTCGAACGAGCTGCTCAAGCGCCACTTCGCGACGTAGAACGAGATCACTCGCGCCTACGCAATAGACACCGCTGCTGCTTGTCGTCTACTTGGTCACCAGCGGCTGCTCTTGCGCCTCGACAAGCAGCGAGAAGCTCACGACGCCGGGCATGGCGTAGATGTCGATGAGCGGCGCGTTGCCGCCGACGGCGATGATCTCGGTCGGCGGGTCCACGACGCAGAAGTGGTTCGACGGCACCGTCGAGTGCGCGGACGCGAGCAGCGCGCCGGAGCTGCGGTTCCACTTGCGCAGACTCGGCTCGTTCCCGACGCTCAGCAGGTCCATGCGGTGGAACTCGACGTCGTGCACGTCGCGCGGCGTGTCCGTGTAGTGCACCGGCACGCGCGACGGCAGGTGCCACATGCTCATGAAGCCGCTCGCCTGCGCGTGGCCGGGCGCCCGCTGCTTCCCGCCGCCGCACGCGAGCCACACCTCGGACGCGTCGTTCGCGACGCACCCGACCCACAGCGCCTGCTGGCTCGTGCTGCTGCTGCTGCTGGACGACGTCGTGGGCGGCTGCGGACGCAGGAACTCGACGCGGCGCGCCTGGCGCACGTCCCAGAGGCCGATCGTTCCGTCCTCCGAGCCGGTCACGAGCTCCTGCGAGTGCGTCAGGTACCGCAGCGTGTGCAGGTAGTCGCGGTGGCCGTCGTACCGCCGCACGAACGTCTGCGTGCCGAGGTCCCACTCGTGCGCGAGGCTGTCGCCGCCCGCGAGGAAGACGTGGCCGCTGGCGCCGGCGACCGCGATCTCGTTGATCTCGTTGAACGGCAGCAGCGCGCTGCGGAAGCCCATGGCCCTGCGCTCGAGGTGCGCGACGTGCACGGGCCGCAGCTCCGCGAGCGGGTCGGCGAGCGCCGCGAGGATGTGCTTCCACTTCCACACGCGGAAGTCCTGGTCGCCGCCGCTGCGCGCCGCCCACGCGAGGCTGTCAGGTCTGCAGCTTTCTCAGCTCACCACCACGGCGCGCGACGCACCTCACGAGCAGCGGGTCGGCGGCGTCGCCCGCGAACGCAAGCGAGTAGATCTGCGTCGGGTGCGCTTGGAACGACAGCGCCGGTCCCGGGTGCGCGGTCTCGCTGATGTACGAGCAGCAGCGCGTATCATGAGCGTCACAGCAGCTGTAGTGGTAATGGGCTGTCAAGCGCGTTGGTGACGCACTGCTGCTGCGTCACGCGCTCCCAGTACTGCGGCTGCAGCATCGGCTTGAGCGCAAACACGTGTAGCGCGCCGGTACTCGTGGCCGCCACGAGCGTCGGCTCGCTGCTGGCGAACACCGGTGCAAACACCGCGGCGTACACGATGGTCTCCGCCGCGCGCATCTGGCGCAGCAGCCGCGCGCGGTGTGCCGCCTCGTCGAACGCGCCGGGGTCCATCGAGATTGATGCTGGTGATGTGTGATTCAAAGTGGGTTTCTAGGTATACCTGAAAAGATATACCTTCAAAGGCGGGGTGGCTACTCGGCAATTGTTCCTTCCTCCAGGCTCTCTCTCTCCTTGACGTCGTATTCTGGATCTCCAGCTACTGCACGTCCACACGGTGGTACAACGTCTGTTGGTGCGCCAGGCTGTGGTGGCGACTGTAGCCGACGTATACGGCGAGCGCGAGCAGCAGCCAGAGCGCGATGAGCAGCACACTCGACGCGTCCATCTGCGCGAACAAGAACCAGTTGAAGAAGATGGCGACGCATGGCGCGAACGGCACCAGCGGCGCGCGGAACATTCGCCCGGCGTCGTCGTCGTCGTCGTCATCGCCGCTCTCGGCGTCGCTGCTGCTGCCGGCAACACCGTCGTTCGCGTCGCTCTCGTTGTCGCTCACCAAGTTGATCGCGCTGAGCTCATCGAGTCGGTGGCTCTCTCCTGCTGCAGCCGCCAGCTTCTTCGTCATGTGGCCGGACTCGAGGTGCGGCGGCGTCTCGTGGTCCTCGTCGTCGCCGTCGCTCAGTGCGCGCGCACGCAGGTGGTTCCCCGGGTGCTCGTCGTCGAGGCGCTTCTTGAGCTTCGCGAGCCCCGCGGCCGCGTCCGAGAGCACGACGAGCTCCTTGCTGGCGACGCCGGCGTCGCTCGTCTTCCGCTTCCCGTCCCGACCGCCGCTGAGCACGTGCGACTCGGTCGAAGTCGCCACCTCGATGTACTTGAGCATGCACACGATCCCGACGGCGACGACCGTGAAGAAGGCCGCGACCGGCGCGCCGAGCGTGTCCATGTAGGCGTCGAAGAGCGGGATCGCGCTCGCGTCCGCCGGCAGCGGCACGAACGCGATCACGCTCTTCTGCCAGTGGAACGCGGCGCAGAACGACACCGCGAGGAACGCGCCGATGAGCGGCGCGTGCGCGTCGTGGAGTGAGGCGTTCGAGGCGCCCGCGCGCTCCTGGAGCTCGCGCGCGCGCACGAGCAGCAGCGAGGCGTTCGTGAGGTTGAACGCCACGAGGATGCCGAGCGAGATGAAGCTCCAGAGGATGCGGAAGGGCACGAAGACGGCGATCGCCGTGATCGCGACGCCGCAGAGCAGCGTGCCCTGGAACAGGTTCCCGTCCTCGTCGACGCGCGCGAAGACGCTCGGGAGCAGCCCGTCCTTGGCCATCGCGTACTGCACGCGCGGCTGGGCGAGGAAGCCAATGAACGTCGTGATCGGCATCGTGAAGACCTCGCCGGTCGTGACGACCGTCGCGGCCCACGGCAGCCCGACGTGCTCGAACGCCTTGCCGAACGACTCGCCCGTGTCGATGTCCGTGTACTTGTGCATGCCCACGAGCGCGAAGGTCGCGAGCGTGCTGAGCAGCGCCGCGCCGACGATCGTGCCGATCACAGCGCGCGGGATGTTGCGCGTCGGGTTCTTCGCCTCGCCCGCGAGGCAGCAGACCTCGTCGTACCCGATGTACCCGAAGAAGCTCGCGCTCGCGCCGAGGAACACGCCCGGCCAGCCGAACTCGACCTGCCCCGTCGCGCTGCTCGTGCGGGCGGGCGGCACGAGCGGCGAGACGTTCGCGGCGTCGAACTGGGAGAGCCCGACGACGATGATGAAGAGCACGACGCTGATCTTGGTCATCGTCACGACGTTCACGAGCCGCTTGCCGGCCTGCATGCCGCAGAGCACGACGGCGACGCACGCGGCCATGAGCAGCCCGGCGTAGAGGTCCACGGTCGTGCCCTCGGGCTTCATCCACGCCGGCCCGTGTACCTGCAGCTCCGTCTCCATCCAGTTGGTGAACTTGTCGCTCCAGCTGCGCGCGCCGCCGGCGCTCGAGACGCCGTACTCGAGCGAGAGGAGGAAGCCGGCGGCCATGGCCGGCAGCTCCCCGAGCGCGTGGTACGCGTACGCGTACGTGCTGCCCGTGGACGGCACCAGGCACGCGAGCTCCATGAACGAGAAACCGCTGAGCACGCAGCCGGCGCCGGCCACGAGCCAGCTGAGCACGGCGGCGGGGCCGGCGTAGGCGCGCGCGATGAGCCCCGCGGTGGCGAATACGCCCGAGCCCACGGTGCCGCCGATGCCGATCATCACGAGGTCGAAGAGCCCGAGCGTGCGCTGCATCTCGCCGGCCGTCGGGGGCTCGCGCTCGCCAGCGGAGCTGTCGGAGCCGGCGGAGCTGGCGTTCGTGGCGCTGCTGCTGCTGCCGGGCGAGCGCCGGTGCGGGTGGTGGCCGTCGTCACGCAGCATGTGGCGCGGTTTGCGCCAGAACGCGACGCGCAGCCATGCGGCAAGAGACGCGCTCGAGGCGGCGGCGGCGGCGGCACTGGCCGCGGAGGCGTCGGACGGCGCGGCGGTCATCGGCGCAGCTTACATGTAGCAGCACCTGGCGAGCGAGTTGGGGAGTGACATGTCACTAATTGTTTGTGTCTTCAATCCTCGATTTCTTCACTATTCACAGTCTTTTGCTGTCAAGCCGTCGCGTCACCCTCGTCACCCTCGTCACTCTCGTCACCGTCGCACTTGCAGCGCTCGTATGTGCGCGTGACCGTATGTACGCGCCGCATGCCTAACATGCCGCCGCATTAGCGCGAGTCCATGGTGCTTGTTTGCTCTGTGCCCCTCCTCGTGTTCTGCAGTTCAACGCCTTGGTTCTTCTTTAAGTTTCGCTTCCTATAGTGAAGAAATCGAGTACTCCTCCTCCCGCTCTCGCTCTTCGCTCGCCCCATAATAGAACGCTCGCTCAAGGAAGGAGGAGACGACGACGACGCCGCCAGCCATGAGCTCCAGCGACCAGCAGCAGTCGCTCGCCGTGCACCCGCTGGCCATGGCGCCGCCGGACGCCAGCGCCACTGCGGCGGTGCCCAACCTGCTGCGCCAGTACGAGGAGTCGCTCACGCTCGCCATCTCGCCGCGCAGCGCCAGCGCCAGCGGCGGCCGGCGCGGCAGCAGCACCGACGGCGGCAGCGGCGCGGCGCCGTCCCCGCGCGCGGTGTTCCACTCGCCGCACGCGTTCGCGGACCAGCCGCCGGCGCTGCCGCTCTTCTCGCCCAAGCGCCGCTCGTTCCACCAGAGCGCAGCGGCCACCGCGACGGCCACTGCGGCGGCGGTGGACGCCGAGATCCGCGTGACGTTCGACGACGAGGTGGACGTCGAGGTGGACGCCGAGGACGAGGAGCGCAAAGAAGAGGACGACGACGGCGACGAGGAGGACGAACTCGAGTCCAAGCAGGCGCCGCCGCCACCGCTTGCAAAGGAGCTGCAGGAGGACGAGGCGGCGGCGGACGGCGAGGGCTGTCTCATCTGCATGGACGAGTTCTCGGCGCGCCGCAAGGCGTACCCGCTGCCGTGCACGGGCCAGTGCACCGGCGCCTTCGTGCACTACCGCTGCATCATGGCGTGGCTCGGGCAGTCGGGCAGCTGCCCGCTCTGCCGCGGCGTGTGCGACCCGCTCGTGCTCCAGCCGCTGCAGAAGCTCGAGCTCCAGGACATGCACAAGATGGCGCTCCAGCCCGTGCCGCTCGACGCCGGCATCATCCGGTGCTACGTCAAGCAGGTCTACCGCGGCATGTTCAAGCAGTATGGCTACGAGCTGTTTCTGCAGGGCCAGATCGGGACGCAGGAGGAGGACCGGTTCCTGCTCTCGGCGCGGCGCCAGGTGCGGTCCAACATGACGGCGAACTACACGATCTGCACGGACAAGGAGTGCTCGGACGCGCACCGCATCGGCCGCATGGGCTCCAACTTCCTCGGCACGTGCTTCACGCTCTACGACAACGGCCGCGACCCGCAGAAGATCGCCAAGATCCAGGACGCCGTGAGCTCGGACGACCACGTCGTGCGCAACGTGCTGCAGATCCGCGAGGAGCTCGGGTGCGTCACGTACGAGCCCAACCGCACGAGCGTCGGGCCGCGCAAGATGCGCGTGGTGATCCCGGACGTGGACGAGAACGGCGTGTCGTCCAAGGTCGTGCGCCCCATGAGCCGCCAGGACCGGCTCGTGACGCGGCTCTCGGGCGGCGACCTCAAGGACCTGATGAAGTTCTCGAACCGCGAGCCCGTCTTCCGCGAAGACCTCGGCGCCTACTGCCTCGACTTCGGCGGCCGCGTGTCCATGGCGTCGGTCAAGAACTTCCAGCTCATCAACACGGAGGACCCGTCGATGGGCAACATCCTCCAGTTCGGCCGCGTCGCCGACGACATGTTCACGATGGACTTCCAGTGGCCGCTCTCGCCCTTCCAGGCCTTCGCCGTGTGCCTCAGCAGCTGCGACACGAAGCTCGCGTGCGTGTGACCGACCGACCGACGGACCGACGAGCCCCTGTACTCTCTCTCTCTCTCTCTCTCGACTAATTAACCGGCCACCCTCCCAAGGTGGCCTCACGCACCCTCCGTTCGCCCGAGGAGACCTCTGTATCTGCACAACCTCCACAAAACACGACACACGACCCTTCTCTCTCCTGTATGTCGTCATTGGCCGAAGGCGAAGCAGGCGAAACTCTTGGCGGCGTTGGCTCTCCCATTCATGTACCTTCGCTGGCTCTGGCGTCTCCTCTTCAGGCGTGTTCGGCGTCGAGAGCGAGCGCTTCCATCTGGTGTTTACAGTGCGCGAGCTCGTCGAAATCGAAGCGCTCGAGCAAGCTGCTCATCCGGACACGGCTCAGCGCCCTCATCGTGGCGCTCATCGTCGCGAACTGCTGGTCGATACCGATTCTACAGCACGCCTTCCGCACTCTGCGTGGACGAAGAGGAGGGTCGAAGGGAGGATGTATCTCCACGGCACGCCGTTCAGGACAAGCTCGACAGCACCGCGCTCTTGGCGTGTGTGGAGTGTGACGTCTACGGCGCCGGGAAGATGCCGATCCAGCTCATCGACAAGAACGTGCTTCGCTAAGGCGGGTAGGCGAACACGCGAGACGACAAGCTATGCAAAGGATCTACTGAGTGATGGCGTTGGGGGGCGTCGAGACTCCGGAGCTGCCCAACAGCCTCAACACGAACGAACACACCCGGCCGACGGCAGCGCGGGTCTCTAGTTCTTGGCCTTCGGCGCCTTCTTCTTCTGCTTGCGCTTCTTCGCCGGCGTCGACGCGTCCGAGGGCGACAGCGAGCTCGAGGACGCGGCCGTCACGACGACCACTGAGGAGGACGAGGAAGTCGTCACGACCGTCGCACTCGTCGTCGTCGTCGTCGTGGACACCTCTTCCGAGAACGACTGCGACTCGGACGACGTCACCGCCAGCTCCTCGACGACCGTCACCGCCATCTTCTTCTTCTTCGACTTCTTCGCACTCGAGTCGGCCACGACAGTCACCGCGCTGCTCTCCGCTGCGACCTTGGGGAGCTGCGCGAGGTACGCCGACAGCGTCTCCACGGCGAGCTCGAGCTGCTTCTTCGTGTGCAGCGCCGAGATGAAGAATCGCAGACGGCACTTGCCCTCCTCCACGGCGGGGTACACGATCGGCTTGACGTTCACCTTGCCCTTCTCCGCCAGGAACTCGGACGCCTTCGCCGTCGCGATCGTCGAGCCGATGATCACGACGACCACCGGCGCGCCGCGGAACGTCGATTCCGGGATCGTCAGGTTCGCCTTGACGCACAGGTCGAAGAAGTAGCTGCTGCGCTCCTGCAGCTTGAGCGTGCGCGACGGGCTGATCGACATGAGCTCGATCGACTTGAGCGCCGCCGCTGCGCACGCTGGCGCGAGTCCGACCGAGAAGACGAAGCCGCCGGCGCAGTGCTTGAGGTACTTGATCACGGCGGTCGTGCCGAGGATGAAGCCGCCGACCGAGCCGAGCGCCTTGCTCATCGTCCCCATGCGCACGTCGACGTCCTTCGGGTCGACGTTGAAGTGCTCGACGAGCCCTCGGCCGTGGCTACCCATCGTGCCGAACGAGTGCGCTTCGTCCAGGAACAGGATCGACTTGTACTGCTTCTTGATCCGGATGATCTCCGGGAGGTTGGGGATGTCGCCGTCCATCGAGTAGACGCCCTCGATCACGATCAGGACGCGACGGTACTTGGTGCGCAGCTTGGCGAGGATGCGCTCGAGCGCCTGCACGTCGTTGTGCGGGAACGGCAGGATCGCCGCGCCGCTCAGGCGCTGGCCGGTCACGCACGAGTTGTGGTTCAGCGCGTCGCAGAGGATCAGGTCGCCCTTGGACACGAGCGCGTCGATCGTCGTGACGTTCGAGACCCAACCGCCGACGAACAGCACGCTCGCCTCGGCGCGGAAGAACGTGCAGAGCGCGTCCTCGAGCGCGACGTTGACCAGCGTCTGCCCCACGATCGGCGACGAGCTCATCGTCGTGCCGTACTCCTCGATCGCCTTCTTCGACGCCAGCGCTACGTCGTGGTTGGACGCGTTCCCGAGGTAGTTGTACGTGTTGAAGTTCACCATCTGGCGCTTCTCCGGCGTGAGCGTCTCGAGGAACGGCACGCGCAGGCCCGCCGACTCGAACTCCTGCATCTGCGCGTACAGGCCGCGGACCTCCGGGAACTGCGTGAAGTCGTAGCACGACTCGTCGATCTCCTCGACCGACTTGGCGAGCTCCGCGCCGGGTCCCGCCTCCGTCTCGTCGGTCTGGAGCTCGCCCGTCGCGAGTCCGGGAGCGCTCGCGAGCTTCAGAGGCGAGTCGAACTGGAAGAACGCGGACGGCGGCACGATGCAGCCCAGGAACTCGCCCAGTTCGGACGACAGCCCGACAATCGCGATCGAGTCCAAGCCGTACTCCGCCCACGGCGTCGCAGGGTCGATCGTCGCCGCCGACGCCCCGTCCTCGCCAGACTCGGCCTCCTTCGCGATGCGCTCGACGAGCCACGCCAGGATCTGCTCCTCGGATTTGATGTCCTCGGGCTTCTGGGCAGGCTTGGCGGCAGACGCGTCCACCTCGCGCTCCACCGCCGGCGTCTTCGCTGGAGACGCAGAAGTCGCAGACGCCGGCACCGGCTGGTGCGCGTCCTTCGACTTGTACTCGTACAGCGGCTTGACGAAGCCGTTTGAGAGGTACTTGTCCTTCGCGGCGCTGCGCTGGATCTTGCCGCTCGTGGTCTTCGGGATCGTCTTCTGGCGCAGCAGCACGATCCCCTCGCAGCGGAGCTGGTGCTCCGCCAGCACCACCTTCGCGATCTCGCGACACACTTCCTCGCACACGTCCTTTGACGACCCGTTCTTGACCTCGGCGACGAGCACGAGCGCCTCCTCCTGGTTCTTCTCGATCGAGAACGCGGCCGTGCAGCCGGGGCGGACGTGGTCGTGCGCGCGCTCGATCGACACCTCCACGTCCTGCGGGACGACGTTGCGGCCGCGGATGATGATCAGGTCCTTCAGGCGGCCGGTGACGAACACTTCGCCCTTGTGCAGGAAGCCCAGGTCGCCCGTGCGCAGGAACACCTTCGTCGGGTCCTTCTCGCCAGCGAGCTGCGCGCCGAACATCTCCTCCGTGTACTCGGGGCGGTTCCAGTACCCCACGGCGACCGACGGCCCCTCCACCCAGAGCTCGCCGACCTGGTCCTCCTGGAGCTTCTTCCGCGAGTCCGGGTCGACAATCACGACGTCGAACGTCGGCATCGCCTTGCCACAGCCCACGAGCGTCATCACGTTGTCCGCCGGCTCGCTCGCCGCGGCGATCACGACCTTGCGCTGCGCCTCGACCGTCGACTTGTTGATGCTGAGCACCGCCGGCAGCTGGCGCTCGAGCGGGTCCTGGCCCGTGCACACGAGCGTCACCTCCGCGAGGCCGTAGCCGCAGTTGAACGTCTTGGGGTCGAAGCCCGCGGTCTTACGGAACTTGGCCGTGAACGCGTCGAGCGACTCGCGGCGGATCGGCTCGGCCGCACAGATGGTCTGCTTGAGCGTGCTCAGGTCCATCTTGGCCGCCTCGGCGTCGCTCGTCTTGCGCGCCGCGAGCGCGTAGCCAAAGTTCGGCGCGCACACGTGCGTCGCCTTGTACTTGGTCACGACGCGCATCCACATGGCCGGGTCCTTGATGAAGCTGATGGGCGACATGGACACGCACCGCGCGCCCGAGATGCACGGCGTGATGATGAAGCCCACGAGCCCCATGTCGTGATACGACGGCAGCCACGACACGAGCGTATCCGAGAGCAGGATGCTGTCCCACGTCTTGAGCTGCGCGCGCAGGTTGCCGTGCGAGATCATCACGGCCTTGGGCGCCGACGTCGAGCCCGAGCTGTACTGGAAGAACGCCAGGTCGTCCAGGCTAAGCTGGAGCGCCGCGTCGTCGTAGAGGCTCGCGGCCGAGTCCGAGATCGAGTCGGTCGTGAACCACGTGACGTCCGCGGGCCACGTCGTCGCCTTCTTGTCGACGCTGAAGAAGCCCTTGACGGTCGCCATCTTGCTCGCGAGGTGGTACGTCTTGTTGGTCAGGATGACCCGGGCGCCCGAGTCCTCGACCATGCGGTTGAACTTGGGGAGGTCCTTGGCGAGCGTGCCCGGGTACGGCGGGTACACGGGGATGCCGACGGCGCCGGCGTAGAGGCAGCCCCAGAAGCCGAGCGCGAAGTCGAGGCCCGGCGGGTAGCAGAGCATCACGCGGTCGCCCTTGCGCACGTTGCCCTCGGCCTGGAGCGTGCCGGCGATGCGGCGCGCGGCGCGGTCGACGTCCTCGTACGTGTAGTTGACGCTCTCGTTGCCGCGGTCGTCCAGGAACGTGTACACGACCTTGGCGCGCCACTTGCCCACCGCCTTGCGCTTGAGCTCGTCCACGACCACCTCGGTCGTGTACGTGGCGCCGTTGGAGCCGTGGTGCGCGTGCGCGTGCTTCGCGTGGAGCTTCTCCGGCTCGTGGCGCCGGAGCTTAAGCTTGTCCTCGCGCTCCTTCGGCTGCTTGCGCTTGCGCGACTGCGCCGCCTGGCAGCCCGAGTAGACGGCGGCCACGGCCACGGACGCGGCCGCGAGCGACGCCGCCGCCACGATCTCCACCGCCACGTTGCCCACGACGTTCGCGATGATGTCGGACATGAGCGAGGGCGGCGGCGGGGGTGGGGGGCGAGGAGGAAAAAGAGGGGCGGGAGGGACGCGGAGGAAGCTGCTGCTGCTGCTGCTGGTGGCCACGCGGGTGATTGGGGACTGACGGCGGGACCTGGTGTGGCCTGACGCGGGTTTTGGGAGGAGTTGGACTTGTGTGATTTTTTGTAAATATTATACACCTAGTAATTACAGATATGGTACAATACTATTATATATTTGCTGTTAAAATCACGCAAGAAATTGATAAATGCAAACATAGTCATAGATAGAGAGGGATGATGATGATGCGCTTGCCGCGTTGTTCTTGTGTACGCTCAGCGCCGCCGCCACCTGTGCCATTTCGCGCGCTTGACCACTTGCACCGAAGTCACCAGCAGTAGCCGAGTGCCACCAAGCTATTGAGACCTCTCAAGCACGGGATGACCTCTGCAGAGAGCTCATGCCGGTGGCCCACTTGGCGGCCCGCTCGCCGTCCCACTCTGTCACCCCACTTGTCAGGCGCTGAGTGGCCAAACGTCGCGACAGCCAATGCTCCTAACTGATGCTCGCGGGGACCTGCTTCACGCCCGCGTCCTCGTCCGTCTCGACGCCGCAGAGGCCATAGACGGCCTTCGGCTTCTTCTCCATGCCGTCGGCCACCTGGTTCACCGCGTCCACGACGATGCGCTTGCGCTGCACCCACGCCGTCTGCTCGCCACAGGGCTGTCAGACGCATCGCAACGTGCTGCACGCAGGAACGCAAGACACGCACCCGGTACTTGTTGAACGTGCGCTTGAGCGCGTCCTTCCGGCCGGGCGACACCGGCTTCCGGCCCGGCTGCTGCAGCGACGCGAGCCTCGTCTCGAGCGCCGCCTGCTCCTCCGCGAGCGACGCGAGCATGCTCTCGAGGTCCGCGTCGGAGATCTGCGAGTTGATCCCGGCCAGCGCCGCCTCGCTCGTGCGCAGCTCCAGCTCCAGCGCCGCGCAGTCGGCTTCCGCGGTCGCGATCTGCTGCTCGACGCTCGCGCGCGCCTCCTCGGACGGCACCGGCAGTTTGTTCTGGTTCATGTAGTAGATCTTGGCCTTCCCGTACGTCTTCGCCACCAGCTCCTCTCTGTCGCGCCACACGCACGGACGTCCAAGCACAACGGTGAGCACCGCGCGTCTCTCAACGAGCGGCTTTGGCAACACGCACTTGTCGCAGAGGTCGTCGAGGATCTTGGTGAGCGCCGGCTTGGCGAGCGCGCGGTGCATGTTCTCGAACACGTTCAGCATGCTGTACGGCCGGTTCGTCTGCGCACAGCGTCACGAGAGCAGCGGTGTCAGCTGCAGCAGCACCACCGAAACGCACGCGCTGACTGCAGAGCACGCGCCTTGCGCATGTACTCGAGCACCGCGCTCTTGGCGTCGCCGGGCTTGATGGTCGGTGCTGGAGGAGCGGCAGGCGTCTTCGCGGGGCTGCTCTTGGTCTTGGAAGCTGTAGCTACAGCTGCGGCTGCGACTGCAGGCTTATAGGCTGGAGGCGCTGCTGGCGCCTTCTTCTTGGCGGGTGCAGCGGGCTTCTTGGGTGCCGGCGCCGCCTTCTTCGGCCGCTTGGGCTTCGGCGCGTCATCGTCGTCAAAGTCCGACTCGCCCGCTGCTTCGTCGTCCCCGCCGTCGTCATCGTCGTCGTCGTCTTCGACCTCGGACGCGCCGGAGAACGCGTCGTCGTCGGAGCCGTCGTCGCCCAGCGAGAAGTCGTCCTCGTCGTCGAAGTCGTCGTCCTGCTTCCTCTTGCCCATGTTGCTGTTGCCACGGCGACGCTTGAATCGCACTTTGGCGGGTTTCGAATCGATTCGATAAAGTGCGAATTCCGATGCCCAACAGGTCGAGCATTTCTTGCGCTGATCATCAAGCGGATGGCGCCGCACGCGACGCTCGCGTCGCACTTCCAAGCGAAGCGCAGCGCAAATGTCCAGCAGCACGAGTCGTCCCTGGAGCCAGCGGGCGGTGACGTACACCAACCGCCCGCGAGCTTCCACTTCGCGTTCGACCTGAGCGGCGTCGACGCCGCAGCGTCCGGCAGCAGCAGCAGCGTCAGCAGCCGGCGAAGGCAGCGGCGCAGCAAGAGCAAACAGGCGCCGGCGCACTCAGCGTCTGGATCTGCAGCGGCTGTGACCGGCGCCTACAGCGACGCGCAGACGACAGCGAGCGACGCTGCTGCCGCCACACCCCATCAGCCTCACGACGCTGGCGCCACCAACGCGGCCGTCAACGCACCAGCAGCCGCCGCCAGCGACAGCAGCCAGAAGAAGGCAAAGCCCAAGAAGAAGAAGAAGAAGCACTCAAAGAAGGCGAACACGCCCGCCAGTGGCGATGCCGCCGCGTCTCCCAAGCTCGCGTCCGAGCCGCCGCAGACGTCGCCCCCGTCGACGTACCTCAAGCTGCGCAAGGCGACGGGCGCCGAGTCCGAGACGGCCAAGATGCAGCTGCGCTACGGACTCGGGCGGCGCAACCTCGCAGCAACCGCGCAGCGCAAGAAGAAGTCAGCAGCAGCCGCGGGCGGCGCGTCGCCTGAAGAGTTCCGGTTCAATTTCGACTCTATTGTATAGTGAGTGTGCTGCTGGTGCTGCTGCTGCCATCGCGACCAAATAAACATGCCCGAGTCTTCCTCCCTCCCCCGTCTCAGCTCGTGCTTTACGCGCTGGGGCTTCCAGCTGGCGCGTGGGCGGCGGCGGTCGCTGGTATTGCGCTCGTGGCGGGCGGCGCGACACCAGCATCCGGGGCCTCCAGCACGACGCTCTCGGGCGACAGCGCGGCAGACTCGCTCACGAAGCTGCTGCTCACGGACGGCGTCGTGGGCGCCGCGCCGCTGCGCCGGTGCTTCTCGAGGTCCGACTCGCTGCCAACGAAGCTGTCGGTCGTGGAGAACTCCTCGTGCGACTCGGACGCCTCGTCCACCTTGGCGAGCGGCGAGTTGGGTTGCGCGAACATGTCTTGGAACTCGGCGAACTCGACGAAGCCGTCGCCCTTCTTGTCGGCCGACGCGATCATCTCCTTCACGTCCTCGGCCACCATCGAGTTCTTGAACACGTCCTGCAGCCCGACGATCGACAGCCGGCCCTTCTTCTCGCCGTCCAGCAGCCCGAACGCCTCCTTGATCGTGTTCTGACCGATCTCGCGCTGGTCCATCACGGCCGCGATGAACTCGAGGAAGTTGATGTTGCCCGACTTGGACTGGTTGATGCGCGTGAAGAGGTCGTCGGCGTCCGGTTGCGAGATGCCGCACTCGACCATCGAGTGGCAGAACTCGCTGCGCGTGAGCGAGCCCTTCTTCGACGTGTCCATCGAGTGGAACACCTCCGCCGCCATCTCCTGCTGGATGTGGTCCTCCGAGATCCCGAGCGCGACCGACAGCAGCGCCGTCTGCTTCATCTTGCGGCACCGGCTGAAGCTCAGCATGTTCGTGAGCAGCAGGCGCTTGTTGTTCTGTAGGCGCGCGTTGCCCGCGGAGCTCTGCTCCGGGTCGGCGAGCCACTTGTGGTCCAGCGCCTGCTCGGCCGACAGGCGCGCGTCCACGTTCTCCTTCACGAGCGACTTGATGAACGAGATCGCGAGCGGCGAGAAGTTCTTCCAGACCGCGTCCTCGAAGATCAGGATGCCGTCGAAGATCTTGCCCATCGTCTCGTCGATCGTCGGCGCGTGGAACGGCGACTCGCCCGTGAGCAGCTCGAAGCAGATCACGCCGACGCTCCAGAGGTCGCACTTCTCGTTGTACTCGCCGTCGAGCACCTCCGGCGCCACGTAGTCGATCGTGCCGAGCGACTTTTGCAGCTTCTCGCCGCGCTTGAAGCGCGTGCTGAGCCCGAAGTCGCAGAGCTTGAGCGACCCGGGGTTCTCGGCGTTCTCGAGCAGCAGATTCTCGAGCTTCAGGTCGCGGTGCGTGATGAAGTTCGAGTGCAGGAACGCGGTCGCGCGCAGGAGCCCGCGGATGATCTTACGCACGTCCTCCTCCGAGAACTGCCGCTTCTCCTTGTACAGGTGCTCGTAGAGCTCCTTGCCCTTGCAGAGCTGCATGATCATGTACATGTGCTCCTTGTCCTCGTACGACGCGATGACGCGCACGATCTGCGGGTGGTGCAGCCGCTTGAGGATGTTGATCTCGTTGCGCAGCGCGTCCTTGTCCACCTCGTTGTTGAGCTTCACGACCTTGACGGCCCACTCTTTGCCCGACGTCTTGGACGTCGCGTGCTTGACGGCGCCGAAGTGGCCCGTGCCGATCGTCGCGTGGAAGTCGAAGTAGTCGTTGATGTCGTCCACGTACGTGTGCTGGATGAGGTCGGACGTGAGGTCGTCGCGGAACGTCACGCGGTCGCTGCGGCGGCCGGACCCGGCGCGGCCCTTCGCACCGCCGCCGCCGCCGCGCGCCGTGGAGCCGATCACGTCTCCGTCCTTCGACTGCTGGCAGCCCATACTAGGACGTCTCAACCTCCTTCCTGGCTGGGGGAAAGCGCGAATGGGCGAGAGACGTCACCGTGAGATAACCTTCTCTCATACAAAGACGCGCACACGCACCGCCCACGCGACCGAAGCGCTCCTACGACCTTTAAGAGCCTCGCACTGCGCACCTGTGCGGGGGAGCTTCTCTCTCTCTCTGGCGCGACTCGCTCTCTGACGGCTCTGGAGTGCGAATGTGGCCGCCTGCTCTGCTCTACAGTACCTTCCTTCCTTCACGCTCGACACACACACACTCACTCGTCGTCGGTCGTGTTCGAGAGGGGCTTCTATTTCTGTAGCTCGGAAAGTATACGGAAGTCAAGTCGACAAATAGGATCATTTAGCTCGGGAACGGCGGCGAGCAGACGAGAAAGCGAGCAAGAGCGAGAACGTCGAAAGTGGTCAGGATGCCAAGCGTGGCGTGCGGCGTGTTGCCGTCCGGAGGTGGTCGTGGTCGTCGTTTGTGTGCCTTTTTGCTTTGCTCGCAGGCGTGCTGGATGTTAAGTTCGTTCCGTACAGCTTCAAACCTGCAAGATGCATGGGGACAACTTGACATCCGCGCAACGCCACATGACGAATCGCTGGAGACGAACGCCATGTGTCTTCGGTATCTCAATAAACTCGAGAACTGGAGCGCCACACCGATAAAACCCTGCATCAGTATGGTGTCGAGTGTGTACAGTAGATGCACATGCAAGAGCTGATTGAGACGGAGGACGGGCTGAGGACGGCGGCGAAACCTCATGGCAGTGCGGCGCCAGCATTTCCTCTCTCTCTCTGTTGCTGCCGCTGCGTGCTGGTGCATCGGCAACCACTGCGTGACGAAGGTGGGCACATCACTGTCCACGATCAGCGTGTGCAGGTAAACCGATCGAACAGATCAAGAACACATTTTGTGATTGAGAGCCAGCTCTGGCTCAACCCAAGGCGATAGATACCACAGCATCGGGAAATGTTTCAATCCAACTCGGACATCGAGCAAGCAAAACTCGTAGGGTGTCGGGCAGTACGCGCTCCACTCCTTCGAGCGCGACTCAAACATCGCGACATTAGGCTTGTCCGAGCATACGAGGCTCACGATTTCCTTTGTCTACACCCTCGATCCTGAACAAACAGAATCGGCCACCATTGAGCGCCACGAATCCTTCAGCAGAAACCGTGTGCGCGTCGGCGGCGCTCGTTCGGTCATAAGTGTTGGACGATCAGCTTGAATCGAAGCAGTGCCACCTCTTGCACGCACGCCAAGAAAGTGGGCGGTTGAACCAACAGTTTTCAAGGAGCTGGTATACAGTATTTCAGAGAGACTGTGCACACAGGCTCTTGCCCGTGGCAGTGACTGTATTCGTCTCAACGTCTCGCCGATCATCTGCAGTGTGAGGCTGAACGCTAATCCAAAGCCGCTGGTGAATGAGAACCATCGATTTCGGAAGTCCGAGTTGAGGTCGTTGCGCGATGTCTCGAGTGTTGGTTGGTACAGATTATCGAGAAATGAAGACCAGCACAAGATCGGTCGCTCGGACGCGCTGTTGTATCGCTTTATATCCGACTTCGGTGCTTTCAGCGATGATATGTACTAGTGGCAGACATCCGATTAGTACTGCAAGTCGCCGGTAAGCTTGAAACGATATGCAGTGTGTTGTGTCGACGCTGCACTGTCGAGACTGTAGATGTACATTCTTCAGCAACTCATCGTGTGGCAGATACAGTAAGACCTTGATGTTTGGCTGTACCGTCATCAGCAGAGATCGCCGCGAATGTGAGGTTCCAGTAGTAGTAGTAGACAGCCACTCGCGCAGACTTGCTTGTGCATTGTGCCAATTTGCGAAGTTGAAATTAGTGTAATCGCACTTACACGGGGACTTCTTGAACTCGAAGCAGCAGCCAGCCAGCCGAGCAGCAGCAGCATCGCCACCATGGTCGTGTTCCTCGGCAACCCGGGTGCGGTCCTGTCGCCGAGATACTCACTGAGTATCCCGGTCCATCTAAAGCGTTCGCGCTGTCTTTCTCACGCTCTTGCTCTGGTTGCGGTGCCTCACCAGCGCTGCGCCGCGTGTCCAAGTCCGTGGCGGATGCTCGCGCGCCTGCGATCCGCCGCCTGCTCCAGCAAATGGAGGAGGAAGTCGTACGTGACGCCGGCTCTTCAAGTGACGTGCTCGTGCGGCACTCGCTTGCACACAATACACTGATCAGTAACGAGTGTGCGCGGCTTGCGCTGCGGGTGACAGAGAGAGGAGGCCGGCGTGGGCATCGCGGCACCGCAGCTCGGCCACAACTTGCGCATGTTCCTCATGCTGCGCACGTTCCCGCAGAACGAGGAGGAGCTTGGCGAGCGCCTCGAGTACCAGGCAGTGATCAACCCGGAGATCCTTGAGATGTCGGCGCGTAAGAAGAAGGACTTTGAGGGCTGCCTGAGCATCCCCGGGTACTCCGGTGTCGTGGCGCGCGCGCAGGAGATCAAAGTGCAGTACAGCGACACCGACGGGCGGCTCTTCCACAAGACGCTGCGCGACTTCCCCGCGCGCATCTTCCAGCACGAGACCGACCACCTTAACGGCGTCCTCTACCTCGACCGCCTCGAGGAAGGCACGCTGATCCACAACGAGGAGTTCGAGGCGCTCGAGTGGATGGACATCGAGAAGCTGCTCAAGAACTGAACGAGAGGCTTGCATCCAGTGATATGTGGCTTCTAGCCGAGGCGCGGCGGCGGGGGCGCGCTCTCTCCCTCTCCCTCCCTTTCTCGCTCTACACATAGTCCTTCTCACGCGTGCTGACCCACGAACGCGGGGACTTCCCTGGCGTCACGAGGACCTGGTTGAGTGCCGGCACGAAGTACGCGATCACGAGCGCGATGGCTGACGCCGTGAGCAGGAAGAACGCGTAGTGCCGTCTCTTGGAGGCGCCCTCTTGGTAGAAGGTGTAGCCGTTCAGCACGTTCTCGACGCACTCCATGCGCGTGACCATCGGCGTCATGAAGGACTCGCCGTACTCGGCCAGTGCGAGCAGCGACGCGTTGTTGGGCACGCCGACCCGCGCGCCGAGAAACCACGCGGGCTCCTCGCGCAACGGCAGCACGTGTCCGTACGGCAGGCGCTTGGCGCGGATCGTGCGGTCGTCGTTCACGAGCCAGCGCGCGCGCGTGGTCGGGTTCACCTCTTCCTTGTACAGCCAAATGTCGGCGTGCGAGCCGCGCTTGGCCTCGTCAAAGTAAAGCTGCACGAGCTCGCGGTCCGGATGATACGAGACGAAGACGACGCGCTGCAGTTCCAGGTACGCTTCGCGGCGCGCGACTGCAGAGAAGTTGGCGACGGACTGGAAGACGTCAAGGAACTCGGTCTTCTGCACCCCGACGTCCGAATCCGTGTCGCCATCGGGGATGCCGCTCTGCCCGCGCAGCACGAACAGCAGGGTGCCGAACATGACCCACGACGACACGCCCGAGCGCTCACAGAGGCGGTACAAGAAGCGCGCCAAGTCTTCGATCTCGCGGTGGAAAACGGCGCTGTTGGCGCACGCGCGATCGTAGTACACCTCGAGCGCCACGCCGAGCACCGCGCTGAGAGCGGAGAGGAAGAGAAGCACCCAAAGAAGCACCACGCGTCGCTGCGCAAGCGGAAGCAGAAGCGGGTGGGTGCGCCATGTCGGGTGCAGCAGCGCGACGGCGACGGCGGCGGGCGCCCAAGCGCCAGCAAGCAAGAACCAGTTGGCGTTCGCGACGCTCGTCGGCAGCAGCACGGTCATGACGTTGGGCAAGCTGGGAGTGGGTGTTGTGACACTAAAACACGAAGCAAGTGAGAGACAAAGAAATGAATATAGTCCACTTACAAACACATTATTAAATGAGGACAAATTTGTTATCGGTATCAACGAGTGTCACGTGTATTTAATGTAAAATCACATAGTAACAAATCTATTTGGAGAAAATGAAGAATACTTAAGGCAGCAAAGTGTATTTTCAAGAATAAAAACGACCAACAGACGGCACAAAAAGAACAAGACCTCCTGTTCAAGTACCATTTTAAAGACCAAATCATACTTACCTGACTGGTGTTTGACCGTGATCCTCGAGGCGGTTGACATGTGACGGAGCAGGCCCCTTGCACGCCGGTGCTGTAATGTCACAGGAATGCTCTTTTGAGTAACTCCACAGTAGAATTTTTGGTAGCGGGGA